>PVLD010024289.1:0-25747 GCA_004027595.1 Dinomys branickii
AAAAAAAAAAAAAAAAAAAAAAAAAAAAAAGAAAAATTAAGATGAAGAGGGAGTGAAGGACACGGGGGATAAGATAATGCTTCAAGTTTCAAATCAGCAAATGGCGTTAGACATGTAACTGGATGATAAGACTTATCTCCCACTCTACTCAGGGTAGAGAAAAATGCAGCTCCTTTACCTTTTATCAGTCTGGTTTTCCTCATCAGGGAACCATCCCCCAACCATTTGGCCCAGGGAGGAAGTAAGTTGTGTTTATGCCACTCATGTTCAAGCTTAACCTTGTATATTAAATCAGTTCCTTTTGAAAGTAGTCACTCAGACTGTCCCCTCCATGTGACTCTACCTGAGATAACATGTCTGTAGGTATATAGAGAGGGAGGATTTTCCTTCTGTCCTTGTTGCATTGGAGAAAGTGAGCCTTACCTTGTGCTAGACTTTGGATACAAGTGGCCCGTGTCAACCACTGTTTAGTATGAGACACACATTTGGCCTGCATTTTAAAATTCAATTCCTTTGTGAAACTTCTTACCTATAAGGAATATTTCTAGGTGTGATAGTTAACAGAGGTGTCAATTTGAATAAGAAACACCTAACTGATCGGTTAACACAATTCCACGGGTACTCAAATAATGAATTTACTGAAGAGGAAAAACCCATCCTGTGTGTGGGTGGCACCAACCAATGGGTTTGTAGCCTGGATGGAATAAAAAGGGAAAGAAGGAAGGCTGGCATCTGCTTCTTCCGAGTGGCTCCAGTCTTTACCATTGCTTTTAGACGTCAATCTCTAGGCTTCCAGAGCAGACTCTTCAGTGTTCTAATGTAGACTCTTCAGTTTCTTGATACAGATTTGCATAGGACACTGAAGCAAGCTCCAGGCCTTTGACTTTGGACTGGATTCTTCAGACCTCCAATGGGTGGACAACCCTTTTCATTTTTCCACACCTGACTTTGCAGGCAGCTAATGTAAGCAAATGCATATATATGTGTATATATAGAATATGTGTTATATATATGCATATATAGTATATATTATATACATGTGCATTTATATTATATATGTTATATAAAATCTGTTCCTCTAGTGAACTTTGATACACTAGGCATTGGCCTAAGTCAGCATTAATTTCCACAAGATACCCCAGTGTAGTCCAATCCCCTGAAGTTCTCCCTCCTCTGAATTTACAACTTTTGTTCACACTAGACATTTGGCTGCCCTAAGTAGTAATTACCAGGACACATGGATGTGCTACCATCTGTTTTAAGACAGCAGCTGGTATTTAGTTACAAATAATTAAAATACCAAAAATTCTCACTGATTTATTTTGTGTTAACATTAGAGCAGATTTGAGCAATGATTTTTAACAACAGTCTCCTAATAATTTAATTCTACCACCCTTTCTTTCTTGAATGGGCAAAAGAATAATGACAGCCATGGACCTACAGATGCCCAGGGGAATGTGTCACAGACAAGCTCATTGCCATGGTAAATGCCATGGCTGATGTGCAGAATTGCTGATACACTCATCTGAGGCAGTTCCTCTACAAGGATGATCAACATATACAGTAAATGTTTAAAAAAAAACCATCACAGTAAGACATATTGCCATTAATCCTCCTCAGAATACTCCCCCTCACCTCGAACACACTTACCATTTTTGGTACTTTCTAAAGCAGTTCTATAACTCCTCTTTTGTGAATGATTTATGAGGTCTGACCAAAGATACAGTGAATGCTGCTACTTAATAAAAACATCACAGCACCCTCATCCACACTACTCATCAGCTCGGGCACTGTGCAACTTCTGCTCTTTCGGCAAAGTCAAAATGACCATAAAAAATAAACATTTTGAATCAATTCACAGCATCAAGGCAGCCACCACAACTCAGCAGAAGACACTCATGAAGAGAGACTTGCAGAATTGTTTCAGAAAGTGGCTAGAATAATTGAATAAGTATATGCCAAGTGATGGGGAAGTGTACCGAGAGGAATGGATAGTAATGCATCTTTTAGTGTCATACGCTTTTTTAGCATCCACCCGATTTTCTGACCACACCCCTTCTCATTGCTCATGCCGTGTTCCTCACTGGGAACCACATAGTCTTGGTGCTCAGATCTTGGATCTTAGGCCCCTTTAGAACCTCTAGCAGTCTCTTCACATAATGTGTATTGATTGATTGACTGTCCAAATATTAAGTTTAGTGTACTCTGGACTCATGGGCCCAAAAAGGTCATAAATAGATGGGCTAATGTAAGCTGCTGATTCTGTTACACAAAAAGTATACATTACAGAGGTTTGCTGTATCAGAGGTGCTATATATGGAGTGAGAATGGACTTTCAAGCAACATCTACCCAGAATAATGTCTTGGTTCTATTATCTACTGGGTTGTAGAGAAATGAACAAGTGATTTACACCTGCTGATCCTTGGTCTCTTCACTTGTAAATTAGAGACTTAAAAAAAAAATTAGAGCACGTTTAAAAAGAAAAAAAGATACATCACCTAAAGCATCAAATGCATGTCCTTGTTCAAGGAAGGTATGCAGTTCTTTCCCTTTTCTCTTTTCTTCAAGGGAAATAAGTAGGTGATTTGCTTAAGGGCACAGGAGAGAGAAAATCTTCGGTATCAAAAAGGCAGCGTCTGGTAATTGGGCTGAGGAACAGCTTTTGCTTTGCACCCGGTGTCCGCCCTGAAGATGGGTGACTGTGAGTGGCTGCAAGAGTAATTTGAGGCTCATCTTTAACCTAAGCTTTGTAGTGAGTCTCCAGCCTTGGCTGGCTGGCCTTTCTGTCAAGACAAGTGCCCCGCTGTGCTTGTTCCTCCCAGTTTTAGAAAGATGACTAATCCCCTCTCCCTCTGAGGGAGTAATGGTTTGTAAATTGTGGTCCTTGTCCAGATCCATGACTATACTGCAGGGACCTTCAGGGCTCACAGAGTACTGGCACTTCCGGAGATGACATCACTATGATCTAAAAGCTGCACATGGAATGACCTTTCCCTGTGCACCCTTACAGATTAGGGGCATGCTACCTGAACAGGTGTACCTGGGAACACCTATGGAACATCCAGGAAACAATCAAACTTCAATTTAATTCCTGTTACCCTTCTGTCTCCCTGAAAAATCCCTTTTTTATGAAACATTCGCTAAGGGTTGTTGTTTCGTCTGGGTCATGGGGAAAATCACGTTACTCTCGAAAGGAAATGAAATAGCATTTCTTAGCAGCCAATTTTGAAGTTTGCCTTTTTAACCACTGAAAGAGCTTCTGCAGCTGGCGGAAGATATCAGTTTATTTGAGGAGAGGAATGAGAAATTCATCAAAGAATTATACCTCCTTAGAGTAATTTTAATCATAAGTAGGACATATGCCATCTGTCTAGCATAACTCCTTCATTCATTCATTCATTTGTTCATTCAGGAATATTACTATGTATGGCTTTTGAGGGCCTGTACTAAGTATTCATGGTATAAAGATGAGATGAAGCAAAGATAGGAGACATGAATGCAAACAAACAAGCAGATGCAATGACAAATGCATAAGGAAGGTGCAGTAATATCTGGCAAAAAAGACTAAGAGTGAAAGGGAAGGAATTGGATAACATTTTACAGCATGAGTGAACCATGGGCTTTATTTTAAGGATTCACAGGTGTATATCAATGGGAAAGAGCCTTCCACACACTAGGAACCAGTAGTAATCACCACTAGGTGATGGGGGAACCAAAATTAATGTTCTGCAACACCAAAACACCAGATAACAGTGAGAAAGTGGTGAGAAAGGAGATTGGAGGGCAATTCAGAGTCGTATCATGAGAAGCATGAAACACCATACCAAGGACTTTGGCCTCTGCCCTGTGTGCTGCTGAGAACCATTGCAGGATGTTAGCTAGCAGGCAAGACACAATTGAGTTGCCCTTTAGAGATCAGGTTGTGTTATGGACTAAATGTTGGTGTTCCCTCAAAATTAATATGTTAACAATTTATCCAATCTAAAAAAAACCTTTTTTTTTTTTTGTGGTACTGGGGATCGAAATCAGGACCCTGCGCTATATTCCACTGAGCTATATCCCCAGCCCAATTTATCCAATCTAGAGGTGGAGGTCTTCAGGGTTAATTACATTGTAAGGAGAGAATTCCTATTAATGAGAGTAGTGCCGTTGTAAGAAGGGGCCAGAGAGCTAGCCGCTTATCTTTTCTGCCACATAATTCAGTCACGTAGGCAAGTCTACAACCCAGAAAAGGGACCAGCTATACAGCCACCCTGTTCTCAGACTTCCGGCTTCTGGAACTACAAAGAATAAATTTCAACTGTTTAAAATCAACTGTTTAAAAAAGTAACTTGCTGTCACAGCTGAACTGACTATGAGAGGTAGGAACAAAGAAGAATGGACCCCAAGAGATATGTTAAGGCTCTCATAATATTCCAGTACGAGGGCAGCTAAGATCCAAAACAGATGTAAAGGAGGGAACAAATTACGGGGCTGAGGGACAATTACCTTAGGAAGTAGAGAGCTCTTAGTTTCCAGACTTGAGAAGCCCATATGTCTAGGGAGGCTGTGAGCGAGCGTGGCTGCCCATTGTGCAGTTACAGATGTTGTTCTCAGCATATTGGAGAGGGCGAAACAGACACATAAGCTTGCAAGTCATCAAGCATAATGCAGGTGATAGTTGAATTTTGATGCACAGTGAGGTTTTTGAAGGGGACTATGCAGAACCGAGGTTACACATGGACAACCCAAGGCCAAAGAAGAGCAGCAGATGGACTGACTTTGCCTTGAAAATGCTCTAAAATATTAAAATCCATTGCCAACATTTAAAAGTTGGAGGCCTTAAACAAGGAAAGAAAAGTTGAAGTTCTAGATTTTCTGGGAAAATCCGAAGATCTACCAATGCTGGGTCCACAACTTTGCATAGCAATAATTATTTAGGACAGACCAGCCAAAATCTGCTTTGAGAGGAGCATCCAGATAAATATTCTTGTCTCTGTCCTGCTTTGTTCTTTGACACTGCTTGTTTGGGCCCTGGTGGCCCAAGTCTGTAAAGAGAGGTCTAAACATGAACAAAACTCAAGAGGGCCACAGTAACAGAACATCCCCCTGGAGATGTCTATGTCCAAAGCTTTGGGATGTGCGATGATAAATGGCAAAGAGAATTTAAAGGAGACGATGAGACTGAGGCTGCTTATCAACTGAATTTAAAATAAGGTGTCCTAGGTTACTCAGAGAGGCTCGGTACAGCCCTAAAATTCTTTAAGTGAGAGTGACACAGCACAAGAAGGGCTCTGCCCGCTGTTGCTGCCCTTGAAGATGGTAGAACAGAAGGGGGGGGCGGGGAGAGGAGGGAGAGGGGTTGAAAAAGGAATGCAGACGTCTTATGCTGTGTGGAAGACGGAGGCAGGAGCGGAAAGGGAGCTGTGACTAGAGTAGTATGCTCAGAGAGATGCAGCGAGAAACTTAACCAGCCAGTGAGGTGGAACCAAGGAACCAAGGAGTAGTGGGGAAAGCCAAGAAAACAGTTTATCTTGGAGCCTCCAGAAAGGAATGCAGCCCAGACGATACCCTGATTTTACCTAAGGAGCCCATCTAGCGTACAAATTATGAGATAATATATTTGTATTAGTCAAGCCACTAATACAGTACCCATAGAAAATTAATTTATGGCTCATAGAGAAGAAGTAGCCAGGGGAACGGACTGCGGAAAACCAGAGAGATAGTAGAGAAGCAGATAAGATACAGTTAAAGAATAAAGACTGGACCTCTTTTTAAAAAGATCCCACCAATTGGCAGATATCAAGCCCAGTAATGAAGGTAAAGGATGAACTGTATCAGTGATCAAAAGTGTGGGTACATCAAAGCATCTAAGGTCTTTATCAGAAAGACCAATTCCTCAGGCTCACCCCAAACTACTGCTCTAGACTGTTATATGCGGTGGTGGTGGTGGGGGGTGACCTTAAGTGAATAAAATAATCTAGTACTTCATTAGCCAAAAGTACTCTTCATGCTTGTTGACTTAACTCTTATATTTAAGACTCTTTGCAGATGTTTAACAGAAGGAAACCCATTTCAAATTTAATGGCACATGATATTACAGCTATGTATCTTTATGGTATTTTTCCCTACATAGATAACAAATTTGTAGGTTATAGGTGTTTGCTAAATATTTGCTGAATAAATAAATGAAATGGAGATAGCCACTGGTGGGGTCCTTTTCTTTTTTTCCAAAGCTAGCAGAAAAAGCAGAAGTCATTTCTCTCTTAAGTCTCTTTAAATTAAGTAACTCAAGTTATTTGTGTACATTCGTTTGTTATATTCTAATTTTCTACATAGAAGCCTGGAATCCTCTGCTGCTTGTCAGCTCGTTAAAACCAGCCAGAACTAATGCTCAAAAGGGGTCTTGCATTGAAACACAAAACACCTCCTTTCACAGGTCCATTCCTGAAATTGCCTTTGGTAACAATACACTGGCCCAGGTAAAATGAAATTCATCTCTCTCCTAAGCCTGAGTGTTATGAGAATAATACCAGTCCTGAGCCCAACCTCAGAGGCTGGCCTCTGATATTTGCTGATCTAAAAGCACCAATCCTGGGGAGAAGCTGAGCCATAGCAGATATCCTTCACTTAGCATAATTCTGAAGGTCAAAATGTGACACTTTGTGGGCTCTGGATACAGTAGATGTTGAAGGCCAAGTTGACTTTACCACTTGAGGCAAGTTAGCAAGGCCAAGGAGAGAAAATCTAACACTGCAGCAGGTCTGGTACAAGCAAAGAATTCCAAATACTGGGTTAATAGAATGCTAGACTTCTAAGCGGAACTTCAAGCCAAAGGAAGAGCCATGAACTGAAATCTAGAGCACAGGGTTAGGAAAGCTCTGAGGGATGTCCTGCCTCCCATGAAGAAGGGGGTCAATTGACTGTAGGGATGGTAAGAAGAGCGGAGACAGAGGGCTGAGTTGTTTCATTCTAGTGATATTGGAAAAGACTGTGGCAAAGCTAAAAGAGTTGGGAAAGAGCCAGGTTGCAGAGAGTTAAGAATATGTTTTTGAAAATCCCACACACAATGTGGGAAAGGAGGTCAGGGTGCCCTAATAAAGGAAGAAGGTTTTTTCCTGTCATTTTGTTTGTTTCTATTTTTAGGTTAAAGGGGTTTGAGCAAATATATTGTCTGAGAAAGGGAGAAACTTAAAACATGGGAAATAAAGTGATAAAGGAACCAGGCTGAAGATGATGTGAAAAGGTGGGATTAACAACACTCACAGGGGTTAGTGATATGTATTTATCCAGCACTTACCATGGCCAGGCACTGTCCTGCATCCTGGTAAAGCACAGCACAGACAAGCACAGCCCTTTCCCAGTGACACTGACAGTCCACCAGCAGTTTATTTCAGTTCTCTTTAGTTGTGAATAACAGAAACCTAATCGGTTTAAGAAAAAAATAAAACTGACCAGCCCAAGTAACAGAAAAAATAAAATACCCAGTGTGTTGGTTTTGGGGTTATTTTGCAAGGGAAACTACGTATAATACAGGACACATACTTTCTATGATTATTTATAATTTATAATATCACCCAAAGAATGATATACAAAAGAGTGCAGAAAATCTGTCCACACAACATAGACCAAGAATCCAGTTGAAGGCCTAGATCCTATGATAATGTCCTACATGAGTCCAACTTAAGACCCAGAGCTCATAACAATGCTTACCACAAATCCAGCTGAAAGCCCAGAGCCCATAACAGTATCTCATACAGGCCTGTTTCATGGATCTGCACTGTGAAGGCCCAATAAAAGTAGAATGGTAGAATCTAGAAAGCCTGTGCCAGCAGGATGAAGGATCTGTGTTATCAGGCTGAGGGATCTGCACGGGAGCCAGAAAGCGACACTCAGAAGAACCAGAGCTCCCCCGAAAGGTATCACAGCCGTCCTCAGCAACGGTGAGGTCCCGAGCTCCTCCAGTGACCAAGATGGCCAAGTGAGTTCCCATCAGAAAGCCGCAAGCATTTCCTGAAGACTGGCAGCGCACCATCTTCCCCTCCGGAGCCAGAAAGTGATGCTTAAAGTGAGGACCAGAGCTCCCCCAAAGTGAACCAAAGCCATTCTCAGAGCCAAGGAGATCCGGAGATCCTGGGCTCCTTGGAGAATGAAAACAGCCAAGTTCATCAGGAAAGCCAGCATGAGGAGCTCCTCCAAAGCAACCAACAGCTTCCACCAGCTCCAGCAGCTTTTCTCCACTCCCAACAGCCTTAGATTTTCTTTCTCCCGTTCTGCCTCGTATGCTGCTGGCAACAATCCCCACTGGGCCTCCCCCACCCAGCACCACGCTTGCTCAGTTCAGCTGGGGTTATAAGTTGACCCCCGGTTGTCAGTCCACTACACCCAGGTATCACTGCCTCCTATACTCAATAAAATGTCACCAGGATTTTCTGTTTGTTTCCCTCCCTTGTTCTGTTCCCTTCGCCTTTTTCTCACTCTTCCTCTTCTTTCAACTTTTCCTCTCTGTTGGCTCCATCCTCAGGCTGTCTGCATGCATACAATTACAGAGATGGTGCTCATTACATCTACCCTTATGTGGTTCTGAGATCCGTAGGCTCCATCCACCCTTCAATGGCTCAGGCAAGAGTCTCTGGATTGATTGGTCCAGGTTGCAGTTATGTACACATTCTGACCCAATAACTGTACCTAAGGGAACGGCATGTTTGGACTGGCCAAAATAGATTGCATATCAACTGCTGGAGCAGCAGTAAATGGTGATCAATGCCAATTCAACATATGGACTACAAATGGAAGCAGATGCTTCCAGAAAAGTAATTTGGGTCACTTAGGCAGAAAAAAAAAAACAGTAGGAAGACAAAAAAGAACCTGAGTCTACTACAGAAGGATGGCCTTTGAATAGAAGGAATTGCCCTGCATGTCCTTAGGTTGAAGGGGAGGAGGGAAGGAGATGGTCACAGTGACCAGGGATGGGGTGAGGACACAGGAGTGAGGATTAGTCCCAGCATAGTGGACTCTACAGAGTGGGCGTCAGTGCATGTGCAGAGAACAGGAGCAGAGGAAGGTTAGGAGTGCTGTGGGAAAGCGTTAAGGTTTGGAAGAGCAGCTGGTGGAAACAGGAGAAGGAGCTGCCCAATGACAAGAGAATTGTTAAGGGTTAGCTGATTTTGAAAACCATGAATTTGTCATCATCCTAATCTACACAGTTGTATAATTTTCTCCACAGGCTCAGCCCTGAATAATGATACCCGTGGCCACTGGTGTTGATAGGGCACAGTAAGGAGCCCAATTTTTCTGCCAGTTTGAGGTCAGTGAGGCTATCAGCAGATCCTTAAGGTTTGTACTTGTGTAAGCACATCTGAGCCTCCAGAAGACATAACGATGGCAAACAGATGGCCAGCCTCCATGACACAGGGTCTAGGAGACACAACCCACTACATCTCAGGAAGCCACCACTGAACACAGAAAGCTCACAGGGTGGCACAAGAATGCCCACTACTTGGATTTTACCTGCTCCCTGTGCCTAGGAGATGAAAATGTGTAGCTGCACCTTTGGCTGCCACCTGGCAAATGGTTCGCAGGTCTGTCCTGTACATTTCCCCCTACCTATTCACTCTCACTGAACTGAGTTTTCTTAAACTCCTACTGAATACCCAGTATATTAGGTTTGAGTTCCTATTTAACCCCTTCCTAACACTGATTGTCTTGATTTACAGAAGAAGACAACAGTTTCCGATGCCAATAAACTTGCCCAAAGTGACAGTCAGCAAGGAGAGGGCCTGGAGTATAGAAAGGCCATGGCTTTGTCATACGACCTTCTAGCACCCACCATGAAACATCCTAGGATGCTGTTCTAGTCTAGGATGAACACAATTCCCTAAACTAGGATCCACATATTGCTGGAAGCCCTCACACATAATCTCAACGTCTGTGATTATGTCCTCTCTTTGAAGGAGCCTGTACTTGCATTTGAGAGTTTGGGGCCTGGACAGCAGTGCTCACTTGTAGGAAGATGTCCACACTGATGCAGCAGGTGCAAAAAGGAGCAGTGGGAGCAAGTACAGAGCATGCCATGATGGGGGTCACAAAGGACAGGCACCCCCTGGCTAACTGCAGCAGTGCGTTTGCCAGGGGTATGCTGAGGAGTGGTGGCTGCAGTGTGGAAAAGGTCAAGGACAATAACACAGCAGACAAAACTTCACTCAGCTTCAGAGGGCAATGTCCAAGGGTCTCAGAGTTTCAGGGTGAGCCTCAGGAGGCTCAGACCAAACTATGACAGTGTTACCCAGCCTGATGCTGCTCCCAGGATGAGGGGGACCTGGACAAGGGATGGTTAATCAGTGCTACACAGAACATTACATTAAAAACATCTTTTTTAAACAAAGCATATTTACTCCTGCTACAAGCCTTTGGGGGAGGTATTATCAAGCCAGTTTTATAGGGGAAATTGCTGAGCTCAGAGCAGTAAGTTCACACAGCAGTAGGGCAGCCGGAGCAGAAATCAACCTCAAGACTGTCTTGTCAGGAGGTTTCCACTGGGCCTGCTGAGACCCATTTAGCAGCAGAACTAGAAGAGGTCGGTGTGGAGGTCACTTGCTATCTCCTTGAGTTATCTCATTAATAGACTTCCAGACTAGTGTGCTACTTTCTCTGTTTGTAAAGAGTGAGTCAACACATGTCTCACAGAAGAATATTTTTGTGTGAGAAAGGTAACAGTGGGACAAAGGGCTTGAGGTCTCTCCTTCAGCTAATGGGAAACTTCCTCTGAACCCCTACCATCAGGGGTTAAATAAAGCCCCGAAATAAAGCCAAATGTGTTACTTGCTTTCCTGAAGCAAGCCCAGGTTAGGCTTGGTAACAAAGGGGAAGACAGTGGGACATGAGAATGTACTAGGAGAACTAAACAGCGAAGGCCACAGCCCCCACACCCATCGTCCGGTCATTTCCATCACATTTTGTATGGGGACAATGCCTATAAGCTGTGGCGAAGCAGCAGCTTAAAGAGATGGTGAAGCAGCAGCTTAAAGGCTAGACCAAGGACTTGCACAAGTAGCTCCCATCTATAAATGGGCAATCAGCCCATAAAAAGATGCTCAGAATCACTAATAATCAGAGAAATAAGAAAACCACGAAGAGATACTACTTCATACCCACTGAGATGGCTACTACATTCAAACAATGTTTTAAAAATTGGAAAACAACAAATATTAGCAAAGATGTGGAGAAATTAGAATGTCAGGCATCGTTTGTGGGAATATAAAAAGGTGAAGCCAACCAGGGATATAGCTCAGTGGTATAAGCGCTTTCCTGCAAGCCTGAGGACATGAGTTCAATTCCCGGTACAAAAAAAAAAAAAAAAAAGAAAAATCCATAGATAGTAAAAAAGTGAAGTCACGGAGGAAAATAGCATGGAAGCTTCTTGAAAAGTTAAAAATATAATTAAAATGTGCAATTACCAGGAATTCCACTTCTGGGTATATACGTAAAAGAATTGAGAGCAGAGGCTCAAACACATATTTCTATACCCACGTGTATGGCACCATCATTCACAACTGCCAGAAGGTATGAGCAACCTGCAGCTATGGGCGGACAAAAGGACAAATGCAGTGCGATGCATGAATACAACGGATTATATTCAGACCTAAAAAGGATGAGAATTCTGGTGCAAGTTATAACCTTGAATTTTGAACTCTGAAGGTATTATGGTAAGTGAAAACAGCTCTTAAGGGTAGACACTCCATGATTCCACTTATGTGATGATCCTAGAATAGGATCTGTGTCACATTTATAGACACAGAAAGCAGATTGGTGGTTTCCACAGGCCACAAATCTGCCTGTGGAGGAGAGAATAAGTTATTGTTTAATGTGTAAGCAGCATCATTTGGGGACAATGACAAAGTTCTGAAGATGGATGGAGGTGGTGATTACATAATAATGTCAATCTACTTAGTGCCACTGAACTGGACACTTAAAATGGTTAAAATGATAAAATTTGTATTATGTGTTCTTCACGTAAAATATATTTCATTTTGAGGCTTCAAAGATGCCTTGTTTGAACCAAGGATGACTATTTTGAAGATGATTATTATATTTTTTACTGTAGTAAGTTATTTTATTTAAACATTAGCTGTATTTTTCAACCACCCCTCCTTGATAAAATGTATATGGCAATTTGTGTGAAATAAAAACATTATGGTTTTTTCATTCACTGTATTCACCAGTCTGGCACCGCACAACTTCTGGCTTTTCCTCAAAGTCAAATAGATCATGAAAAGTAAATGTTTTAAATGACAGGACATCATGGGAGTCAGGACAGTGCAACTACAGACAGTCACGAAAGAGGAATTCCAGAACTGCTTCAGAAAGTGGCAGGAACAATGGGATTAGTGTATTTGAAGCAAGGTGCAGTATTTTGAGGTGGATTCATGGCAACAGGTCTTTTACCATAATATATTTTTAAAATTTAAACATTCATTGTAGCTTTCAGTCATACCATGTATGAACCCTGATCCAAGCAGATCACTGTGCCACCTACGAAGCCAACCAGCAGTACAATCCTAGGAAGACCAAAGGGACCAATGCACTAAAAATGGATATAAATGACAAAGCTTGGAGCCTCTGACATTATGCTGAAAATGTGAGGGCTCCACAAAGGCTCACAGGACTGGGGCCTGGCCAAGTGAACATTGCTGCATGTCATGGTATTCGTGTAGTAAAGAGATCTCTTACTAGGTGAGACCTCATCATACTTTCTGAGCAGACACCAACCCACCTCACTGTACTCTTTTGCTCGGGCCTCACTGATCAGGAGTAACTGCACTTCTCCCACATGTACTGTCTCACCTAGGACCCAGGTACCCTAAAAGGCCAGATTCCCCCCACAAGAAACAGAGGTGGTTAATGTCTCCCTGAAACACTGGGGTAAGTTTTATAGGGGGAAGTGCTTCCAGAGTCATCTAGTTAGCAGGATTCTGGGCCTAGAAAGAGAGCCCAGTTATCCAGGCTGGTGTTTGAAAAAGGCATGAGATCAAAGAAAAGGAAGCAAAGCAAATGAGGCATGTGGCAGAAGGAAGAAGCCCATTGGTGGGAATAAAGTTGCTAAAGTGGAGGAATAAACAAATTGATAAATTGGTGGGAAAAGATAAGAGCTATACTAGAGGAAGTAGAGTCAGAATGAGATGCTGGAGCTTTTATGGCTGTTTCTATTTGCGTCTCAGAATCACAGAGCACCAGCCTGAGTATTCCAGCCATAGTGGGTGTGGGAGATTCCTCTTCTGACTTGTAAGTGTCCCTAAGAAGAGGGACAATACCAAGTGCTTCACACATCCCACTCTGAAATGTGTTTGTGGAATTTTAGTTCTCTCTAAACTTATTAGACTCTATATCACTAATATCACAAACTGATTTTGCAGCAGACATAGTTCTAATCATGGAATCACAAAGACAATCATAAAGGCACAACTAGCACAAATTATGCGGATAGAAAATGTTTACTAAAATCTGGCTAAACCAACATGTTCATGGCCTAATTCTAATGTCCAATGAGCCTTGACCTTTCAAAGCCTGAAAGGTTCCCGTGATGATTGCAGGAAGATGAGCTTCAAACTGAAGGCTGAATTTGTGCGCAGACTGACTTCCTTTTGGCCCTGAGCTGATTTCCCATGGTTGACTTGGTAATAGAATTTGTGGCAATAATGTGCTATCATGTCATATAAATCTTCACATATTTAACATCTGACTTTATTATCCTGGGCCTTCTGAGATGGGAATTAGTTTCCAGCTAGGCAGTATTTCCACAATTTTTGCTGTCCCTATCCCATTTGTGTGAAGTTGTGCATTTTTATGACAGTGCAAATAAACACAGTGATAGGCCCCTGGGCACCTTACTAATTGTAAGCCCTGATAAGGGTCTTCGCATTTTCTTTCTTTCACGTAATATAGCTTATGGCATGGAAAAATAAAAGAAGTAAATAACATTATATGCTAAAATTAGTTGAGAAAAAAAAGCTTAGTCAATGAGTTTTAATTCAGTGTTGATATTTAAAAGCCACAACACAAACCAAAAATTCTGTGAACAGCAGTGGGCTATACACATCAGGGAGAATTATATCTCAAAAGAATGATGATTTAACCTAAACTTAGGACTTCCTCAAGTAGTGAGTTGCTTCATTAACCTCTAAAATAAATGTCAAAGAAATTAGAATGGAACCTATTTTGCTACTGCTTTTAGATTATTCTTAGATAAATCAAGATAGGTAAATCAAGGTATTGCTTTGGTTTGATAGTCCCCTGAATTCAAGTGTTAGAAATTTAATCCTTAAAGCCATGTGTTAATGGCATGTGGAGGTGAGCCCTTTAAAAACTGAATGGATTAATTTATTCATGGATTAATAGATAATATGTTATCAAGGGACTACTACTAGCTCTGTTAGGAAACTGAGCTTTCTTTGCCATGTTCCCCTCTCTCTCCGTGTTATACCCTGTACCATCCTCTGGCTTTGCATACAGTCCTCACCTGCAACAAGGTCCTGACCACTTGTGGCCCCTCAGCCTCAGGGCTCCCAGATTCCAGAACATGAACTGAGTAAGCCTTTATGCTTTACAAATTACCTTGGCTGTGGTCTTCAGCTGTGACAACAGAAAACAGACCGACTGGGGTGGTGTATTCTCACACGACGGCGTGGAAATGAGAACTGATTGAGCTGCTCATATATGCCGAGGACCTAACAAGGATGGGGATGGTGAGGTGGAGATGAGGAAGAGCGTAATGTGTAGGGGAGTGATATCGGGCCAATGGAGTTGACTACACAACAGGACCAGGGTTCAGGCAGGCAGTGGGTTGTGTTCACCGTTGTCTGGTGCCTCTGATGGCTGGGCCTTCTGGGTTCAAGGAACTCTGTTACTTGGAAACTCAACCTATATTTGAAGTGGAAGAATTGCAAACAAATCTATCATGACTCATGTGCTGCCTTTTTTGTTTTTTACTTCTATTGCATTTCAAAGTGAAAGTCTATATTTTAGCCTCTTCTTTTGCTTCCTTGGGGAAATTCTAGACAACTACAGAAAGTCTGTGACACTTCTCCTGCCTCTGTAGGAGTTTGTAATCTCACACTCTGATCTACAGGAAGTTGGAGGCTGGGGTCAGGTCTTCTCTGGGACAGTGAATGTCTGAAAGCCATTGATGACGCTGCACTAGACTGCTATTCCTTTCGTCTCTTAAATTCCTCCCAAACCTTTTTTTAAAATTTGAGCTTTTCATACAGAAATTACCAGGCGCTGTCTCCAGACTAATTTATCTGCTGTTGTTTCCTAAGAAAAAGACCTATCGGTCTGGCACCCTTCGTCTACATGCTCTCCTTTTCCTCACTAAGGATAAGTGCTGCTTGGTGAAACTCTCCCTGCAATAATCCTGAGCCGGAAAAGCCATCTGGCTAATGCAGGATGCTTTCCTTTGACAAGAAAATGAACAATTTGTTATTTTTTAAGTGAATGAAAGCAGTTCCTCATATTTATTTCAAAAATAGCAAAAACAGGAAAAGAGTTCTAGAAAAAAAGATTGCAAATATTGTCAATGTGTCAAAGTCTCTGTATATTTAACTGGAAGAGGGCCTTGATCCTTTCTCCACACCACTGCAGATGAGGATCCATGACCTCGTTCCTGTCTCATGTATTTGCTATCTCTCATATATCTGATTATTAACCACCCCTCCACCAGACCATGCTGGAATGTGTGTGTCCTGTTCAATAAAGCCCACTGGAGATGGATTCCAGGGTAGAGCACAGGGTACACTGAAGATCTGGGCCCGGAACCCCATTCTTCACTTACTGTCTGCATAGCCTTGAACAGTGTTTTTGACGTGAGCTAGACCCATGTTCCCATCGGTGAAATAGGGACAGTACCATACCTTCTCCAGTTTCTTTATCTATAAAAGGAAATGGTAACACTACATGGCTAACTGGGTTAGTGCAGCAGCAAAGGGATCTAAATGCTGAAAGGTGTGAGCCCAGAGTGTGGTATACAGCAGGTACTCAGTAACAGTCTTTGTAAGGAGAATGACGATACGAAGATGGTGTGTAGAAAATATCATTCAGTTTAGGCTGACACCAATACACCAATTCTCTGCCATAGTGCAGTCCTCTTCATAAATGCTCAGAGCCTTACGTGACTACACTAGCTAGCTCTGTAGATCTGAAAGTCCCATAGGCATGACATATCAAAATTAGGTACCTTAACTCTTGTTTACCTTCATGTCCACCCTGCCTGTCTTTCTGTATGCATTTGACATTACTGATACCTCCTGCAAGCCAGCATCCTGAAGCCACTTCCGTCCTCTTCCTGCCCGACCATCCCACCTGCAGTATGTGTCCTAAACCCACTGTCCTCACCAGTACTCGACCACTATCACCTTATATCAAGACTGGACTTCTCCCTTCTGTGCTGTTCCAGTATTCTTCCATCGTTCTTTCTCCCTAATCTCTTAGACCTCTGCTCCACCCCATCACATGCCTTTGCCACAGTGATTTCTCTGGAAAGCAATTTGGTCATCTCACTCCCATGACTAAGCCCCTGCAATACCTCCATATCCATAAAAGGATTATCTCCGTACTCCTCCACCAAACATATGGACTACATGAGCACTGGCCTTTCCTTCTTGTGTCACCTCCATTCTTGTCAGTCTTTCACGGCTGCCCTGCATGCCATCAATTGAAACACCTTGTAAACGCAAGCATATTGTAATAGACTCTAATGTGGGTCCCCACCTCCTGGTGCTCACCCCCTCATTTGGTCTCTTTCACATTATGCTATGATATCATGGCAGAAGTGAGAGTGTGTCACTTCTGAGGTTAGGTTATAAACCACTGTGGCTTCTACTTTGGATTCTCTGATTATTCACTCTCCAGGAAGCTGGCTGGCATGGCATGCAAGTAGATTCTAGAGAGGCCCATGTGAAGAGGGACTGAAGTCTCCTCCAGCAATCATGTGAGTGAACTTATACCCTGCTTCTCCAGCCCTAGGGGCTTCCTGCAGCCCCAGCCAACACCTCGACCGCAGTGTCATAAGGGCTGATGAGGCAGGGTCATCTCAATGAGACTCCTGACCCTTAAAAACTGTGTGAGAACTTAGACACTTACTATTTTAAACTGTTACCTTGGGGAACAATTTCTGATACTGGCAACTAATACAATGTCATTTCACTTGTACCTCCTTTCCCTTGGGGAGTCCTTTCTCTGTGGCACACACTTATCGTCCACCGGCACCAGGAAGCCTTATCTAAAAAGCCCCTTGTTCTATGAAGATGTTGCTCTCCTCTTGCATACTGGATTGGTCATTTGTGTTTACACAGCACCCAGCATTTACCTCCACTGTAGCACTGTCACACTGTCCTGTGTGGTAGCCTAAATAAAGCCCGCAACAAGACATCCTCATCCTAATTCCAAAACCTACGCTTGTTGCATTATATGGCAAAAAGGACTTTGAAATTAGATTAAATAAAGCATTCTAGAAAAAGAAATTATTCTGGATTATTTGGGTTGGTCTGATATCATCACAAAGATCCTCAGGAGGCGTCAGAGTGAGAGGAGAAGGCCCTTTGATGATGACAGTAACAGAAATTGGAATCACAGGCTTTGAAGGTGGAGGGAGGGCCTGCAGGCCAAGAATACAGAGAGCCAGAAGAAGCTTATTAAAAAGCAAGACAATCACACTCCTATAGCACAATAGGAAAGGACACAGCCTTCCGGCTTGCTTTAGTCAAATAAGATCCATTCTGGATTTCTGACTCACAGCAGTGTGAGAGAATAAATGGGTGTTGTGTTGAGCCAATAAACTTGTGATAATTTGTGATACAAACATAGGAAACTAAGGTATCCTGACTACAACATCACTAGGCAACATCATTTTATAAGACCAAAATCAGGTATGTGGTTATTGACAGAAACATCTTCATGTGGTGCATCACTATATTTCATTACATAATCAAATGGAATAGCTTAAGTCTAGAAATTTTCCCCTGGCAAAATGTCGTTACATTCCTTCTACAGGACTATCTTATAAGTTTCCTGTTCTCAAACACGCATTTTCAACATCCCCTATGGTGAATGTTTTCCACCAGAGTGGTACATTGTTATAATTAATAAAGTTACATTGACACATCATTATTGCCCAAAGTTTATATTATGGTTCACTGTTGGTGTTATGTAGTCTCTGGGTTTATACCAATACAGAATTCCTGTCTACTAACAAAAATCTCAAATCTTGAAATAGCCACACACCCTCAGTTTCTTCACCAGTAAATCAAGTGAATAGTTAGCATTCACTCAGTACTGCAGTCAACAAATATTTACTGAGCACCTACTACATTAGAGATAAAATCCTGGATGTTAGGACATAGCTTTAAACACAACATCGTGCCCTTGTAGATTCAAGAAGGGCAATTATACAGAAAGTAGAATAACTTAGAAAAATATACAGTCGACATGGCAATATGGACTTTGAAGCGAGATTAGATTAACACGGTGACAAATGATGTGGAGAAACGTAAAACAAGAGAAAGGATCAGTGAATAGGAGCCTGGAAGTGTATGAAAAACTCGGTTTTCATTGGGTTGCTCAGGGAGGTCCTAATTGTGAAGATGAATTTTAAGAAGTCCAGAGGAGGTAAAGGAACCCCTAAATCACTGCAAGGAGATTTTCGAAGAGTGGAGACAACCAGTGCAAATTCCCTGAGGCAAGAGCAGGGTGAGTAGCTTGGACGCTTAGGGAGTAAGGGAGCCAGTGGGGCTGGAACGAAGCACTGAAGGTGGCTATGCAGGGCCCTGGGTTTCCACCCAGTACTGCAAACGACAAAACACAGCGAAAGGCAGGAGTGAGCCAGAGACAAGATCAAAAGAGGCTTGTAAGGGAGGGCCAAAGAGTACAGATTGGCGGACCTGGTACTGCAAAACAGCTCTGTCCACCAGAAAGATGGTGCATACCACAAATACCCACCACATACACCATTTTACATGTTCTCTTAGTCACACTGAAAAAGTGAGACAGGATTAATTTTAACACTACAGTTTACGTATCCAATATGTAAAAAGTATTATCATGTATACAATGAATATGACAATTATTAATGAGACATTGAATATTCTTACTTTCAAACTAAGTCTTTAAAATCCTGAACACACACTACGAAGATATCAATATGCAAAGCAGCAACTATTGGTGGTTTGTTGTTGTTGTTGTTGTTGTTGTTGTTTGCCTGTTTTGTTTTTTGTCTTTGGATTTTTGGTTTTTGTATTTTTTCTGTTGTTGAGAAGATTAATTGTCTGACTAAATTTGCATGTCTGTATATGGGTTCCTATATTTACACTTCGAAGATATCAATGGATAAAGCAATAACCACTGTTGAGACCATGTCACCTTGTCTGTAGATTAGTTGTGACTGTACTATTTTTTATGCTAATCAGTGTCTGTTTGTTCGTATGTTTTTGTACTTTTATTTAAAAAAAAAATCCAGGGTGGTGTTTACATCTCATGGGTCACATCTCAAGCTCTGTATTGCTCCGCATGACCCACAGTAACTACTGCGCACAGCATAGCTGTGGAGCTGACACAGGACTTGGCAAAGCCCATGGTTTTTAGCTCTGAGGAAATACGAAGCCTGAGGGAGTTTTGAGCAAAGGAGTGACATGATCAAAATTATGTGAAAGGATCATTTGAGTTGTTTTCTTGAGGTAGACCACAGGGTTGGAGAAAAACGCGGAGGAAGCAGAGGGCAAGCTCTGGCAGTGATGCAGGTAAGGGGCAGTGGAGGTTCCCACCCTTACAGTGACACTGAAAGTGGAAGAAAGGTTAAACTTAGAGCACATTAGAAGGGGAGCCAACAGGATTTTCTGACTGGCTGGCTGGGTCATGATAGCAGGGTGCACATCAAGGATGATGCCAGTGGAATAAACACTACAGACTGTTTCTTGGATTTTAATAACTTGGTCACAGCACTTTTCTCTTTGAAGCCCAAGTTTCCCTCTGTAAAATGGAGACACTGTTTGAAAGGAGCTTCACAGACAGAGGGCAAGAGGCAGGGACATGTCAGGTCTGTTCAGGGAAGGACAGGGCACCTGAACCGCGCAGCGGAAAGGGGTGGGCACAGTGGTCAGAAGGGTGGAGGGGAGGTGGGCTCAAAGGGAGCATACTGCTCTTCCTAAGATTTCAGGGAAGGCAGAAGATAGTGAGTAAACGCGCTGACAAAGTCTGAGCCCCTGCGTGGTAGATAAAAACGCAGTTTCGACTCTTCAAGGCCATGTCAAAGATAAACAAATCTTGACATTGGTGAAAACACTGGAAACAGAAACGGGAAGCAGAGGTTTCTAACACATTTCACATTCATGCTGCAGGGGACAACTGCCAGCCAGGATGTGGGGTGTCAGCTTCTAATCCCAGCACTCTGGGAGGCTGAGGCAAGGCGATGGCAAGTTTGAGCTCAGCCTGAGCAACTTAGCAACTTAGTGAGACCCTGTCTCAAAATAAAATATAAATAAATATATAGATCTGGAGAAGTAACTGAATGTGAAGGCAGGGACCAGTATCACAACAATGACAACCAAAAAAAAACAGGAAAAGAAATAAAATTATTTCCAAACCCTAGACTCCGCCAGCATCCCCATGAGCTGGGCCTTCCTTTGAAAAAAAACAAACAACAACAACAACAAATAAACCACTGGAAGCAGATTTTTATTCAGTAATTCCCAACAGTAAGGGAAAGGCTGAGCACTACTCAGATTTATGCAGAGGTGATGGGGTCTTCAAAAAAGAAAATGAACATGCAAGGATGGAATATGTGGTTTCTCAGTAGAGAAAAAGAAGTGAAAAATTACCATGTTCGTCAGCTTACATGCAATTAGCCCAACTGTGTCTGCTGTTTGGCAATACTGAGGTTCAGATTCTACGTGTCAGCAGAGACTGGGACATGAAGAGCATGAAGATGTGCTGTGTACACAGGCCACCTCCCCACAGTGAATGTAATCATTACGTACTGCGAGTACTAATAAAAATTAAAATAAAAAAACAGAGACTGGGAGATAGAGGCCCTGGCCTTCCTTGGGACTATATTTCAAAGAAAGGGCTTTCAGGTCCTTGAGAAAGACGATCCCGAGTTGTAGGACATAGATATGCTTATCTTGAAAGAGCACAGGAAGAATTCATCATGGCAATCCTTTTCAGTAAATGCTCCAATAAAGGGAGGTCAGAGGCTAAGGTCTCCGGACAAAAGCTCTAAGGGATTTTGGTCTGCCAGGAGATACGGCTCCGGCAGGTAGAAGCCATGCTAGAGTATAATCAAGGCTCATAACACAAAGGCTTGAACATCATGTTTGTCCTGAGAGTTTCCGCAGTTCTCAAACAAATAAATCCTCTGTAGGCATTTCTCTTCTTATGTCTCCAAATTTAGTTTGTCTAAAAGATACTGGAAGTGTAGACAATCTGAGCTAGCAGTGTTCTTTTGATTTGCTTCAAAATGAGAAAGTTGTACAGAGTAGATCTCACATGAAGGTAAAGAAGTTTCAGCTTTAGGGTCCCTCAAAAGTATGGGCCTCTTCTAACTTTCTCTGTACTTAATTTTTATATTCTTACTCTGATTTTCATTTCCCGAAAGAGGAACTCCCCAAATTGTAAAAGCACCAGGACCAATAAGACCTGGAAGTCCCCCTTCCATCTCAGACCTATCCTGGGAATAAAAGTAACTCACTTAGGTAAAAGTGTGGGAGAGGCTTGGACACACCTGTATGATAAGCATACCTGGCTATAGCCAGTCATTTACTCAACAGGAAAAGCAGCCAACACCTACCCAGCTGGTGCTGTTTAGAAGGGTGAAGTTAAGCAAAGAGGATTATACCAGATGATTTATATGTTTATCCTTCCCAACCTGCTGATCATAAAATCGGATGAGTTTTTTTTTTTAGATAGACTTCATTTTTAGAATACTTTTAGATTTATATTAAAATTGTGCACAAGATAAAGGGCTGTCTTACAAATTTCCTGTCTTCATACAGTCTTCATACATGCATTTTCAACATCCCTATATTTAACATTTCCCACCAAAGTGGAACATTTATTATCATTAATAAAGTTACATTGACACATCATTATCGCCCAAAGTCCATAGTTTACATTATGGTTCACTCTTGGAGTTATATCTTTTATGGGCTTGGGCAAATTTGTAATTGCATGGACCCACAGTTATCATACAGAAGAGCTTCACTTCACATTTTCTGTGCTCCATCTATTCATCCCTTACTTTCTCCTAATCTATACTTTTGCCTTTTCCAGAACATCATATACTTGAAATTATTCCATATGTAACATTTTCAGACTGGCTTATTTCACTTAGTACTATGCAAGGAGATTTTCTTCATGCCTTCTCATGCCTGGATGATTCATTTCTGAATGACACCCTACTGAAGAATATCTTGGTTACTTCTAAATTTTGGAAATTTTGAAAAAGATGCTAGAAACATCCGTGTGCGCATTTTCACGTGGACATAAATTTTGAACTCCTTTGGGTGAATAACAAGGAACGGTGATTGCCTGATTGGATGATGAGTATGAGTATGTCTACCACACTATGTTTCAGAGTGGCAGTGCCATCTTGCCTTCCCACTGGCAGTGAGTAAGAATTCATATTCCTCCACATGTGTTGGTCTCCTTTTCATTCCCATGATGAAATACCTGGGAAAATAAACTGTTATGGGTTAGAGCTAAAATGGCCCCCAAAATAAAAAATTAAAACAAAATGTTCCCCCTAGTCTCATCTTCAGGGATGGGGCCTGATGAGAAGAGTGGCTCACTGGCTGCATGACTGGGAAGAGGATATTCTGGGGCCTTGCTCCTCCCTCCTCTGTCCGCTTCCAGGGCCCCGGGCCGGAGCCGTGCTCCAGGCATGATCTCACGCCCCGCCTTCTTTGCCTTGGAGCTGGCACACCTGGACTGAACCCACTGACACTGTGAGCGACAGTAACCCTCTGCTCCTTACATCGTGTGTCAGTTTTGTTGGTGATGGGAAAGTGATCAGTGCCACGGGCTTCCTCCTCCTGGTTGGATTTCTTCTGGGTGCCCAGACTATTGGATGGTTCTACCCCTATTGAGGGTGGGTTTCCCACCTCAGTTTGTTGTCTCACGTGCCAATCTTCTTTGGAAACACCCTCATGTACACACTCAGAAGTAAGCTTTTCTAATCTCCTAGGCATTTCTCAATCTAATCAAGTTGATAAACGAGATGGAGCATCACAAGATTTTCGCCACCATTTGGTATTATTAATGTTCTGAGTTTTGGATATGTTTAGTAGCCATGTAGCAGTATCTCACATGGTAGCACTGTAATTTTAATTTGCATCTCCCTGACGACATATTATGCAGAGCATCTGTTCGTGTCTTTATTTGTATCTGTATGTCATCTTAGCTGAAGTGTCTGTTAGGGTCTTTGGATTAAATTTTAATTGGGTTGCTTATTTTTTATTAGCATTCATTTGTGGCACAGTATAATTACGTTTATTTTGGAGAATTGGTTATATATATATATATATATACACACACACATATTGACTATTTCTGAGATCCTCCTGTCCTACCCTCCCTTGCCCTGACCTTATTCCCCATCTCCAAAATGTTTACCGCCCTTCCTACTATCTTTCCTTTATTTTATTCTTTATTTATACTTTTTGGTTTGTCTTATAGGAAAAATCATATAATATCAAACTTCTGTGTCTGATTTATTTCATTGCACATTGTTTTTAAATCTATATATTTTCCTACAAAGTCCTTGAATTGATTCTTTTGATAGCAGAATAATACTGAAATATTTTATAGCACCAAATACTTAAACTACAATCTTTTTATGCATTTATCTGTTGATGGGCATATAGGCTATTTCCATAATTTAGCCATTATGAATTGTGCTGGTATAACCATGGGTATATGTGTATGACCAGAGTATAATGTCTTCAACTCTTCTGGGAAATTATTCAGAAGAAGTATACCTGGGTCAAACAGAATTTCTATTTTTAACTTCTGGGGGAATTTCCATACTGATTTCCATAGTGGGTTTATTAATTTACATTCTCACCAATGATGCAGAGAAGCTTTTCCCCACATTCTTGGCAGTACCTGTTGTTTCTTGTGTTTTTGATGATAACTATTCTTTCTGGAGTAAGATAGAATCTCAGAATTGTTTTGATTTGCATTTCCCTAAAGGCTAAAGATGCTGAACATTTTTTCATGTACTTACTGGCCTTCTTCTGAGAAGTATCTGTTCATTTCATTTGCCCATTTTTTGATTGGGTCATTTATTTGGGGGATCTAACTTTTTTGAGTTCCTTACAGATTCTAAAGAGCACTATTCTATCACAAGAGTAGCTGGGAGGACTTCCGGGAAGATGGCGACCGGGTAGGCAGCAGAGAGAGAACCTCCCAGAGGATTACCACCCAAACAATGAAATATAGCAATATGAAGACAGAAATGAGGACTTCCGGGAAGAAGACGACCAGCCGAGAGAGCGAGTGCGGAGGGAAGAACAGCTTCAGCTCCTGAACCCTACAGAGAACGCGCTACTGGGACAAACTGCGCCAAACTGGACAGCGCTCCGGGATCCTGCTCAGAACCCCACCCCCGCAGCCAACGCTGCGCGAACTGGAGCAACAGCGACCGGCCGGCGGGATTTCTGAGTCGGGGAAAATCTCCATCCAGGGAAAAACACTTGAACGGCACTCCTGTCTGCACGATCACAGGGTGAGTTAAGTGCGCTCTAACCGGTTTTTCCTGAATCGGGAAGAAGCTCAACCCAGCGAGAGACATCAAAGCAGCTATAAGGACTGCAGGATCTCCCGGGTGGGAAGACCTAGTTAGGCACCCCAACGGGTTTTGTGAGGGAGGAAGGAGCTCCACCCAGGGAGGAACACCTGAGTGGCCTATCTGCAAGAATCCTGGGGTGGCAAGCTGTTTATTCGCCCCGGCCAGGTCTTGGGATAGGGAGTAGAAGTGGAAATTTCAGCAGACAGCTTAAGAGACATTCTCCCAAAGAGAAGGAATCATTGGAGCAGCCTCTGCAGCAGACCTTTGCCTGCTGAACTGCCTGTGGAATTTATAGCTCCACATTCTGAATCTGATACCCAAAAATGGGAAAACAGAGGAATAAAATGCAGTCTCAAAACTCAACCCCACCCAGAACAAGTTTTGAATGTGAAGATACAGGGGAACCAGGAAGTCTCATAACTTCAAGCTATGAAACGATTGCATCCGAAATAAAACAACTCCAACAGGCCATGAAAGAGCTCAAAGCAGAAATAACCCACATACCCGCAATGATTTCTCAGACAAAAAACGAGCTGAAAACAATGATGGAAGAAATGTTCCATTCATACAGACAAGAAATAGACAAAATACTAGAAGAAAATAGGAAACAAATGGAAACGTTACAAGAGCAATTTAGGAATGAATTACCAATAATGAAACAGGTCCAAAGAGAATGCCAGGTTTTGAAAACTAACACTGAAAGCATGAAAAACCGTTTAAATGAAACCGAAAAAAGAACTTCAGAACTTGAAGACAGCATGGCAGCTCATGAGCGTGAAAGGAAGAATCTCATGATATCATCAAAGACACAAGAAAAGTCAATCCAACAGCTGCAAGATGAGGCAAAACGTAACAATATTCGAATTATAGGAGTGTGTGAAACAGCAGGAGATCTCACAAACGATATAAAAGGAATATTTGATGAAATAATAGCAGAA
>PVLD010024290.1:0-25747 GCA_004027595.1 Dinomys branickii
ATCCATCCACCCATCCATCCACTCACCCACATATCTACCCATCCACCCATCACCCATCCATCCACCCATCCATCCCTCCACCCATCCACCCATCAACCATCCATCCATCCACCCATCTACCCATCCATCCATCCATCCACCCATCTACCCATCCATCCACCCATCATCCATCCATCCATCCATCCACCTATCCACCCATCCACCCATCCATGGCTTCTTTCAGTAAATATTTGCCATATACCAGGTTTTAGAGATTCAACAGTTAAGCCATAGTCCCTTCTTCTCAAAGCTTAATGTCTAAGGTCTCTGTAGAGTCAATCAGACAAGGAGGACCTGCACTTTTCACCAGTACCCAGCACAGAGAACCCAGACTTGCCACACTGGCTTTGGGGGTCACAGCAGAGGAACCCTGTCCCTCAAAGGGTCTCTGTAAGGCACCTCAATTGTGACTTAGTTGGCAAATGACAGGAACAAGTTATATAAGCTCTTGATTTTTTTGGTTGTTGGTGAAAATGAAGATAACAATAGTTATTGGGAGAATAAAATAAATATAAATACATGTACAATACCTAAAGCCAAAACCCACAATAACAAAAAAAGCGTGACATCTAAGTACATACAACTGTAAGTTCTTATTGTAAGCATTTTCCTGTGGATAGGAGGCGAAATGCATACATGGTCCATGGGTCATATCATTGTCTTAAAGGGACAGTGGCACTCTTTGATTTTCTGTCCCTGGCCTCCCCATAAATTCAGCAGCAACAGCAGCAATCTACCCCTCCGTGTAAGCGCTGTCCCTCGGTGTTAGTACAAGGGTCTGAGCAGCTCTCCAAGCCTCTGCGGTGGAGTCCTGTGTGAGGAAGCCCTCGGTGCACTTTCAGTCTGTGCCTGCCCTGCTCTACCACTTTTGGAGCCCCCTGCTGCAGCTCATACCTGCCTCCCTGTGGTCTGCCTCACCCTCAGGCTCTTAGAGACCTCCCCACAGCTTCTCACACTTCTGCTCTCCTCTGAGTGTTTTAGAAACCTGACCTTTACTTCTGAGTCTTGTAGAATCCTGACCTCTCCTTTTCTGTGTGCCACCGGTGACTGGCACAAGCCTCCCAGTTCAGACTGCTCAGAAAAGCCTTGATCTCAACCCAGTAGCTTCCCTCCAGGACGTTCAGGCTTAGCCCAGAGGGAAGAACTGGCCTCATGCTAAAGGAAGCCTGAATTTCAAAGGAAGAGGACAAGGTGTGCATGAACCGCAGACTTGTTCAGAGAAGAAGAATTACATGGGCCTGTGTATGATGGTATGCGTACATGGCTGGCCACCCATCCAAGCATGCACATGGGAGGAGTCAAGGGGGATAGCTTCGCTGCTGTACAGTTTGAATATGGTTTCAGTTCGCCTCCCTCACGTCTTGGGAACTTGGCCCGCAGTACGGCAACATTGGGCGTTGGGGGGACTTTCAGAGGTGGGACCCAGTGAATGATGACAAGCCTGGCCCTGTTCCCTTGCTCCGCTTTCCTGTCTTACCATGGACGGCACCCTCTGCTGTACATTCCTACCACTGTGGCTCCAAAGCTATGAGCTAAAGAAACCTCTTTCTTTGTAAGGGCCTTACCTCAGGCAGTCCATTACTGTACAACAGACTCATACAGATGCCTATCATCAAAAGTGCAAGCTAAACTGCAGCAGGAAGTACAAGACCGGGAGGAAGGTCAGAGGACCGAGGAAGAGCCGGGGACAAGGCACCTGCTGATCACCGTGTACACCATGTATTTCACGGGCAGCGCCAGCTGGAAGGTAGTCTTGCCGGTTGCAGGCTTATTGTTCTCGCTGGAGAAAGAAAAGGGGAACACAGTTTAGGAGGGATTGAGGAAAGGAGTCTTCAGCTGGAGCACGGCACTAGAGGACGAGGGGCGCACCTTAACTAGCCTGGGCTCACCTGCTTGCACTGGCTCGCATAAGCAACCTGTTTCCCAGGGTAGCCTTGTAGGATACATCAAATGTGACTGTGAAGGTGCTCTGAAGGGAGAAGGAAGTGGGGCGAGAGAGGAACAGATCAAATAGGGAAGTTCGAGGGGGAGCGAGGGAACGGGCCGGACAAAGGGCAGCAAGGGTGAAGACTAGAGCTCACTGACCTTCCTGCCCTCCTGGAAGATGGGGTGGTTGATACTGCAGGCGCTACTCCTCAAGCCCTCGTTCTCGGCGGGCTCCGCCTCACATGCCACGTGCAGCAAGCGCTGACGTGGCCGTTTTTAGGGAGAGAGAATGAATTTTTTAAAGTTACCCATATGCATACATTGGCTTGAGATATAACAGTGATGGCATTGCGGAACAGTAGGGGAAAGGACAGATTTTTCAGTAAATAGTGCTGAGAAATTTAGCCCACATCGTATGCGTGGGCGTGGAGGGGCGTGTGATGGTGGGGGTGGGGGTGGGGTGAGAGTGGTTGATCCCTACCTCACTGCATACATTAAAATAAATTCCAACTGGATTAAAGACAAATATGAAAAGACAAAATTTAGAACGCTTTCAGAAGATAATAGCGACATCTATTTTATAACCTTAGGATAGGGAAGTAGTTCTGAAGCAAGATACACACAAAAACACTGAGTACAAAAGACAATAAAATCAACCACAATCAAGAAGACTTTCTGCTTATTGAAAAGTATTATAAAGAAACTGAGAAGTTAATCAAGATGTGAGAGACATCTGAACACATATAACTGGAGCATGAGTAACCAGAATATATGAAGAATTCTTACAAATCAATAAGAAAAAAAAATTATCGCTAACTCAAGTGAACAGTAGGACACAAATGTGGATGGGCACAAAAGAAAAGATCCAAATGTCCAGGGAGTGTGTGTAAAGTTGCTCAACCATAGTCATTAGAGTAATGCAAATCAAAGCTGCAAGGAAATAACTATCTCCCATTAGACTGGCAAAAACTTAAAAAATCTCACGAGAGAAAGTCATAGTTTCTCGTATATGAGAAACCCCAAATATAAATGAAGAGCAAAATAAAACGTAGATAATAGAAAATAGAAAGATCTTTCTCAAATGGAAAGAGGATGATGCCACGGAGGGAGGGGGAAGGAAGAGGAGGGGAAGGAGATTAACAATAATTAACATGTTTTATGTACAGGCACCACCTCCCCACAAGGAATGTAATCATTACGTACTGCAAACGTGTACTAGTAAGAAATTTTTTTAAAGTCTGACAATGCCAAGGGTCTAAGTAGATAGAAAGCCACAGAAATGCTCATACATTGCAAATAGGTGAAAATGCTTTCTAAAAATAGTTTGCTTTTACTTGTTAAAATTTAAGATAGACAGGCCAGCCACAGTGGCACATGCCTATAATCCCAGCACTCAGGAGGCTGAGGCAGGAGGATCATTGTGAGTTCGAGAGCAGCCTGGGCTACAAAGTGAGCTCAAGGCCAGCCTGAACTGCATAGGAGACCCATCTCAAAAAGGCAAAAAAAAAAAAATTGAAGTTATACATACCCAGTGACTCAACCATTCCATGTATAATACAACCTTCCAAAATATTACACTTAGGTGCACCAGAATACATGCTCCAGAACAATCATGGCGAAAATCAGGAAATAAGTCAAATAGGCATCAATTTTAGCATACGTACATTGTGCTACACTCATACAGAGCTTCTATATAATAATGAAAATGTTCTACAGCCACAACAACAACATGGATATATCCCACCAATATAACATTAAAGGAAAGAAGCAAGTTACACAAACAAACACACAACATGCTCCCATGCATGTAAAGCTGAAATATCAGCAAAACCAAACAGCATGATCTAAGGATGGGCAGTAAAACTGTGAAGAAATACAAGGAGATGACTATCGCAAAGTTGGAATAGTGATTATCTCGAGGGAATGGGTTGAATTGTGACAGGGAAAGGTATGTGGTGAGGGAGTTTGGGGATGCTAGCAGTTATAGCTTGACCCTGAGGTCACCGCATGAATATTTACTTAATATTATTCATTAAACCATACAGAGATTGAATGTACTCAGTGTGTGTATGAGATCATAAAGAAAAGCATAAAGAAGAGCTTACTGTAATCCTAGAAGCTGTAGAATGGGAGAGGCTTACATTGGTTTGGACACAGAGTGTGCGTCAAGGCTTCATGCATTGAAATTGAATCCCTGTTGGGAGATTTAGTCCCCACCATGATAGGGAAGAAACTTAATCTCACCACAGTGTTGAGAAGTGGGGACTTTGGAAAGTAGGATTTAGGGTTAGATAAGGTCATTGCCTCACAGCTGAATTCTAGTACCTTTATAGGAAGTGGGAGAGAGGCTAGACCAACACACACATGATTCCATGCAGCACACTGTGACTCTGCCTGCAAGGACACTACCACGAGATGTGGCCCCTCGTACCTCCAGAACAGCGAGCCAAAATAAACCTTCTTTCTTTATAACTCAACCAGTCTGTGGTAGTTTATTACTTGCAACAGAAAATTGACTCCTGCAAGACTGCAGCCAATCAGCGCCCAGGAAACTATTCACCTCTATTCCTGACACCCGTCGATAGGACAACCCCGCTGGGTAGTAGAAGTTGACCACAGTTCCGTAGGAATCTTCGCCCTCATTCCACACAGTCACTGTCACGTTGAGCTCCAAGGTACTCCCCACCATCAGGGTGTGCAGGCTGCAGCGGGGAGGACAAAGCTGGGACTCTGGCTCCATTTTGGGGATCAGTTGGGAATGGATCAGGAGCAGGAGAAGGTTGATGGAAATTCACAGGTCAGTATTTCAATCAAGATTATTTTTGTTTAAAAAAGTCAGCTAAGGGAAGGCCCACGGTCTTCTCATCTTGTGAGGATGGGAGACACAGAAGCTTGAGAGTCCGGGCAGGAGAGGAAACGGGGCTCACCCTGAGAAGTGGAAGCTGATCCTCAGGTCCCCTTCACAGAGGTGGTCTTGCCCGCAGTTCTTCTCAAAAGGGAGCTGCAGCAAAACAGTAAATTCTCCTCTCACCCCAGCTGTAATCTTTCTCTCGTCCTCTCACTTGAAGAGCATCTGCTAGACAGTGGCATGGAGTCAGGTAGGTTTCAGAGAGCAGAGTATAAGGAAAGATAAGATCCTTGGCTTCTAGAAGAAAAAGTTTGGTTGGGTCAGAGCCAATTAATACTGGAATGATTATTCAGCAAACATTAGTAAGGGGCAGTAATGGGGCAGGTTTTGGGTTAGCGGGCAGTTTGGGGAAAGTGGGAACTACAGGTGAATTAAAGATGGTTTCTATGCTTGAGGAACCCACAACCCCCAACACACCACAGACTGCTATGATATCTGGGGTGTTACAATCACGGTATAAATGGGAGCCGGAGAAGTGGGAGCTGTTATGTGTGGTTTTCAAATGGAGGGAGATGAGGGGGGCAATTGGGAGACTAGAGAAGATCCTCCAGGTGGAAAGAAGGGAGAAATGTTTTTCACATGAGAACTCAGAAGAAAGAATGAGAAAAGTCAGGAATGACCTGCAGAACATGGGCTAGAGAGTTTATGTTGGGGTAACATGGGTAACCTGCTGGGATGTGTGCAGAGAGTCGAGCCAGGCAGGCAGGACCTCCACAGCTGGGCGGAGGCATTCTGAGTTTGATACCCCTGGTGGGCTCAGTGAAAGCCTCGCACCCTTGAGAGTTCGTCAGAAAACTCACCGAAGCAGTGAAGACGTCTTGTGAGCCCATAGCCAGCACAGGGCGAAGGTTCCAGGTTGAAATAGGGTCTCCCACCAAGGAGAAATTGAGGCGCAGAATGATGGGGCTCACCCCATCCTCTACGCAGTCCTGAGGAAGAATGGACATCAAAACCCGCTACTGCTGTCCTCACCTTTCACCACGGAGGCTTCCCCTGTGCTGCATCCAGTCAGGAGCCATCCTAACGGTGGAGCCTGGCCCCTCCCACCTCAACCTCCCCATCTCCCGCCCCAGAATCCCCGCCGTTCCCAGCTCACACAGCAAAGAGGTGGGGCCCTCCAAGCTAGCCTTGGCTCCCCCTCCCTCCCCCCTTTCCAAAACCCCAAGTCCTCACTGGCAAAAGCAGCTTCACAGCTTCACAGTGATCCCCAAGCCCCAGGGCTTTCCTTTGAGTCAAAGTCCAGTTCTTGGTCTCATTAAAAACAGCACGAGAAATCCGACGGCCCGGGTCCAGTGTCAGATCATAACTCACAGAACTCTGGAAGTCGCCTGAAATGGAAGCGGGGAGTGGAAAAGGGACAGGCAGAAGGAGCCTGCAGTGTTCGGTGTTCATGCAGTCAGTATTTGCTGCACGCTTTCTGTGGGCCATGACCTGTGCCGAGTGCTGGGGACACACGTAGAGAAGAAGAGAGAGAGATGTGGCTCCTGCTCGTGTGAAGCTGACAGTCTAGGCAAGGAGCCAAGCACTTGGCCGTAGTGTCATAGTGTGAGCAGCGCAAGGGTGGACTCTTCTATTGGAACTAGAGAGAATGTACTCAGACTTAGCCAAGGAAGCTGTCCTAATGCGCCAAGTGTGAGCTCTGGCCTGGAGGTAGAAGAGGACTTGGGTACACTAAGGGAGAACATTCCAGACAGTGAGAACAGGGCTAAGACCTCCAGGGGAGAGCAAGACCGCCACATTTACAAAGAGTAGGCAGAGAAAGGAGGAATGGAATGAGGTGAGAAGGAAGGGCCGAATCAGAGAAAGCTTTGCAGGGCAGGCTTTGTGACTCTATAAATGGGAAGGGGAGCAGCTCATGGGTCCTTAGGGGTGGGGATGAGGACCCAAGACTTGCACTTTAGGATCAGGCAAGTCGAGGTCCTCTGTGGAAAACAGGTGGCAACTTCTCAAAGTGAAGTGGCAGAGGAAGACAGTGGCTGTGCCCAGAGAGAGCAGTGACCCGCACAACACACACCCTGCAGACAGCGTGCAGGCCTGACAAGGGCAGAGAAAGGGCCCAGGTTTCTGATACAGGCAGCCGAGTGAACGTGGAGGTAAGACGTGGATTCCTGCACCAGTTCCTCCCTGAAGACAGCCCTGGGGGACTCTACAGGGCAAGAGATTGGGTCAACCTTTAGAGAAGAGACTTACCAAACTGGTCAAGGGAGTCTTTGTGAAGAGTGAAACAGACCGTGGCCTCCACAGCTTCCGGAGTGGTGGGCATCTCTTCCCAGCACTGGTACATGGCTTTTGGCACCTCCGCAGGGGTAAATCTCATGGATACGCCCACTTTCAGCACGGGAAGACTCCTGAGAGGCATGAGCAGAGGCAGAAGATGGGACACTCACCCTGGGAGGAAAACAAGGCAGGGCAGCCCTGGTGAATCCAACACACAAACAGGCAAGGATAGGATGTGGGAAGTTTGTCACCTGAGCAGCAGCACCTGGCCCTGGGCCCCGACAGCCAGGTCCACTAGTCCATCCTGGGTGAGGTCCTGGCCCCCGCTCAGGGACTGCCCAAAATAATGGAGCCTCGAGGAGAGCTGAGAACCGGCAATCCGCTGGCCAGGGAAGGACAGGAAAAGTGGGAGTCAGCAGCTGATGACAAGCAGCAAAGGAGATCTGAACAGAGAAAGGTGAAAGGAGAGAAGCACAGGTAGGGTTGAGAGCAAGTAGCACAGGGACCTCAGGGACCCCAAGACAGAAAGAAAGGAGCTCTTTAATTCTTCATCAGGAAATAAGAACATAACAATGGTGCAATGGCAAGCAGAAACACCGAAATGACACCCAGGATTTGGAGGCAGGTTTATTTACATCGATGGCCACTGATCGGGATCATTCCCAGAATATCAGACCCCAATCTCTGGTGGTCTGGTGCTTTTATATGGTGCACAAGCAGGAGGTACAAAGGCGAGACAGGACAGCCTGGCAGTTCTCCTAGTCACCTAGCAGGATGAGACGATCAGTTACAAGGGTAGATCAATGATCATCAGTTTATGGAGCTTGGTACAATGGTACAATCATGCATCCTGTATGTTCAGTTAAGCTCTCATGGTTACAGGGGTCAAGAAACTACAAAGCCATGCAGCAGTTACAGAGCTAGGCAGTTTCATAAGGACAACGTTTTAAAAAAGAACAATTTCCCTTGTACAGTTTTTCCCTTTCAATAGGGATATAAGAGATTCATTCATGCATCACCTATTGCATTCATTCATAAACTTTTTTTAAAAAATTCTTAAAGCTTTGATGAACAGAATGGAGGAGGCCTATGGGGTTGATTTCTGGCTTTGCTTTTGGAGTTAGTTTGATCATTTCCATGTCTCATAGAAAGAAACTAAAATTCACAGGGGCCAAGTCAGTAACTTGCCTCAGGCTACGCTGCCAATGACATCCAGTGAAACCCAGGATTTGATCTGGGTTCTGTTCTTAAAGCCTGAACTCTTCTCCAACAAGCTGTCCACATTAGAGTGAAGACTGTTTGAAAGCAAAGAAAAGAGATGATTTGTGCTTAACTGACTCTGGTGGAATTCAAGGTAAGAAACTATGCGAAAAGAAGGAAGGCAACAGAAATTTCTAAGGCCAGGGACAAGAAGCTGCATTCAGCGAACCCAAGACACAGGAGAAGGAACTAAATGAGTCTGAACACGGGGGCCTCACCTGGCTGTGGGACCGGCTCGTGCCCCCTCCCGAGACTCCGTGAAACACATAGACAGCACCCCGGTTCTCTTGCTCTCCAGGGGCCCCGATGGCCACATCTGTCAGCTTGTCCCCGTTCACGTCGCCCAGCACGGTCATTGCTGCCCCAAAGCGGCCCCAGGGATGGCCCTGCTCACCTTGCAGAAGAGCCTCACACTTCCATGGAGCCCTCTGCTGAATAAAACCAGTGTCAGGCCCCACAACAGGCAAACCTGCCATCCACACCCAGAACCCCAGCCCAGGTCCCACAGCCACTCACGCCTTTGGGCAGGGGACACACGGACACCCGGCCCCCTCGGTTGGGCGTGTAGTAATGCGGGACCCCGATGAGGACCAGCTCAGTGGCGCCATCCCCGTCCACATCCACAGAGCAGAGGGAGGCCCCGAAGTAGGAGCCGATCTGAGGGCACAGCCAGAAGTCATCCCGCCTGCCCCAGCCAGGCACCGCCCCGCTATCACCTCTGCCCAGTGCCAGAACCTGCCCCAGGGCCCCAGCGCCCCTCACCTTTCCCTCCTCTGCCCCAGACACCCGAACGGCCCACTCTGGCTCTCTCCTCACCAACCTGTGTCCCTGCGACCTCGGCTTGTGGCCTCCAGCGCCTGGACGCCTGGACGAAGATGATCACCTTCCCGGTGTGCTGGTGGCGAGGGGCCCCCAGGACCAGGCTCTGCACCCCCTTCCAAAGGGCCGGTTCAGTGGCATAACCTTGGGGAGGGGGCGGGCTTCAGCACCTAGGCTTCCTTCTCCCGAGCGGGGTGTCCCTCACCAGCGCCCTCCCCGCCTCCTCTCACCCAGGTAAGAGTCCTTCATGTCCGCGTGCTCCTGAGACATGTTGATGAAGGCAGGGTTCCCATTTAGGGGATACAGGAAGGCACCTCCAGACCAGCCGAAGCTTCCCACAGCCCCCAGAGCTGGTCCATCCTGAGAGGAAATGATTTCCGGGCTGAGCAGGCTGGAGCACGAAGACAACCTCACCCACAGCAACACCCACCCCCTATTCCTCTCATCATTTTGATTTTCCTTCCCTCCCCCGCAGCTCCTCTCCAGCAGCCTCTATGCCCAGCTTCCAGTGTCCCAGTCCACTGCCCCTGCCCCTGTCCCTGTCAGTCCCAGGGCTCCCACTGCCTTTCCACCTCCGGGCTGGCTCCTGTCCACTCTGCCCACTCCCGTCCTAGCACTTGTCTCCCACAAGTCCCTCGGCATGCTGGAAACCATCACCAAGCCCCCAGGATGGCACAGGGACCGTCCCAATCCAACCTGTTCCAGGACACGCCATGCCTCTTCTGGCCCACCTCTCTTCCCCTCTCTTAGTACCTCTCTCCGGAAGAATCAACCCTACAACCTCAGGGCTCTTTCTCGACACCTTCAGGAAACAATATTTATTTTCTCCTCTGCATACTTTGCTGCCTTTTAAAACTTTTCATTATGGACAGTTTAGAACATATCCAAAAGTAGAAAGAAATGCCTTAAAGATCAATTCAGTGACTAACTTCCATTTCTACCACTCCCTGCTCAGCCCAATCATTTTGAAACAAATCCTTCTGGATACTTGAAACACCCATCTACTTTCAGATAAGCCTCACCACGTTTTCATCTCTCTGGTCATGTGATCTGGGCCTTCCCGCCTCTCCAACACCCTCCTTCCTTGCTGCCCCCTGCACACTCTGCTGTGAGCTATTCTCGTGCAGTCTCTCGTGGGGCTGTGGTCAGGGATCTGAACCCAGAACACAGAGCTTTGCTCAGATGGTGGTGGCCAGGAAGCACCAGACATCTCTATGCCGGCCTTTCCATCTCTCCAGGAGAGTGATTTTGTTTCTGTCTCCTGGGCCTTTGTACTTGCCTTTCCCTCTACCTAAACTGATCCTTCCCCAGACTTTTCCAGAGTTGGCACTTTCTCAATGTTCTCTTTATTTTTTCTGACCATCTGTGTTTCTCTACCCCAACACTTAGTACAGCCAGAAGTGCTCTCTTGTGACCCCCACTACGCACTGCACAAGAGCTGCAACTTCTGCTGCCCGCTCCTCCGCGAGGCTCCCGAACACTACGGCACTGCCTGCTGCCTTGCCTCGTTCAGACAGTGCACTTAGGGCGGAAGCTGCATCTTGCTTACTTCTGGATCCCAGCTGGCAGCCCAGAATTGGCCCCGAATCGATACCCGAGACCTATTTATCCACCCACCATTGTGAGCACCGCACTGAAGCCTTCCTGTGACATCTCATGCTCAAAGGAACTACCTGTCTTCGATTGGGTTCCTGTTGGGAAACAGGGTACTCAGGTCCTCCAAAGCTGCGAGAGCCCAAAGACTCAGGAGAGAGGAGAAGGCCAGCGGGGGCTCAGGTTCTCGGGAGCGATTTGGGGTGACTTGGGATGGGCCATCAGGGCTCCTTCGACTCCAAGGCCCAGGTTTGTTCTCACTTACCTTCGACTGCAAAGATCTTCTCCTGTAGCTTTTTCTGGATGCTGCCGAGGGCTGCAAAGTTGTCCACCTTGAACACATGGTCTTGCGAGGGCGCCGAGCCAATCGCATTCAGCTCCTGCTTGGCCACAGGCTCCTGGAAAGCATCTCCCACCTACAGCAGAAAGGCAGCTGGGAGAGGGAAGCCCGGCAGCCCTTGGCTGAAGTGCAGGCCGAGTCTGGGGGAACAATGTAAAAGAGATCATACCCCGATGGCATAGCGGATAATCCCAGCTTTCTCTGCCTGGGGGATGACATCACTGTAGCCCATAGGGTCTCTGTATTTCTGCCCATCCGTGATGACAATGAGTATTTTCTTGGCACTTTCGCGGGCCCCATTATTGCTGTGAAATAGCTCTTTCCTGTCGAAGGATAAAGGGAAATAACTCTGCCGAGTTCTGATTGATTCTGGGGGACATCATCGGCTGCCCGAGCAGCTCATCCGGCAGCTCGGAAAGTCTTGATCCCAGGATGTGCCAGATTCTATCAGGCACATTAATAAAAGCATTCAGTTCTTTCTGAAACCCATACTGGTAATAATTAATAAGGCCAGTAACAAAGGTACTCATTGTTTCTGAAGATTCTGCCCACTGCTGTCATTTCTAGGAAGTTCAAAGTAGAAGCTTTGGGCTTAGGAGGACTTGGAGTAAATTCCTTAACCTTTCTGAGCCTCCACCTGCAAGATTGCGCCATAACTAATCTCTCAATGCCGGCCCCCAGTGAACCCCAGCTGGTTGTCCCCCCACAGGAAGCCTGGCCTGGTCTGTGACTCACTTTTATAAGCAGCATGCAGTGGAGGTGACATCATGCCAGTTGTGAGCCTCAAAAGCCTCAGCAGCCTTTGCTTTTGGAAAGTGCTGAGCCAGACAGAGGAGTCTGGCTACCTTGTTGGAGGTACCCACGGAGCGGCCAAAGGGAAAGAGACCAATGAAAACTTCGGCAAATATGGAGCCAGTTATAGGACTAGATTTTTTGAAAATAGTTTCTGAGCCGACTGTGATGATACAGAATAAGTGAATCAAAGCAAGGACAGAAATTGCGCTGTGTCAGGCAGTGGCATTTACTGATTCATTTCGTATCCCTTCTTGTTGGTAAAATATGGAAAGGTGGTCAACTAGAGGGAATGTAATACTCTTTTTAAAAATTTCCTTAATGCTGCCATAATTTTGTCTTTTTTGTAGTGAAGCTTCTTTAAAAAAAAAAAAGAAAGAGGCAAGGAAAGAAAAATCTGTGACTAAGTCTAATTCTGAGATAGGCTTGGCTCTGGGGAGCAGGGAGGATGCTGGGAGATACAATGCATTCTGGGACACGGAGTGGGTGGCCCTTATAAGGGTCAGAGTTTGTGAGAACTACACTATTGCAAATGCCTCACTTCTCCTTGCAGAACCCACCATTGGGAGAATTTACAGGGTAAGGAAAGGGGGATGCAGCTGTGTGACTCCGAACTCCCCGGACAGAGGTTTGCCTTTTGGCTGTCCGGTTCCAAGAGGCTAATGTTTGAAGCAGAAAGGTCACCCCAAAGTAAAGCAGCCGCATTGCCTCAGCGCATCTCTTACTGGGGATGATCCCCCCACACGTCAGTCCCAGCTCCCAGGGGAGTGCAGGAAGCCAAGGATCCCAGACACTCAGCCCAGGTCCACATCTTCTTCTTTGTAACCCCTTGGCTAAAGCCACTGTCTGCACGGGCTCCCTGGTTCCAGCCCTGTGCAGGCACAGAGCAAGCACCCAGTGCACAAAGAGGGCATGTGTACGAGGAAGGACAGGGCAGAGGCTGGCGCGTGGGAAGAGACGCACAGACAAGGCATTTGATAGTAATTCCCGAGTCCCTGCCTGGGAAGTAGAGGGGCTGTGCCATTCTGTGGATTAAAACCTCAGTCCCTTATCTGGCGCCTCCTGTATGTCTAGGACAGAGAACCTCACATTCAGGATCTCATTTAATTCTTACAAGCAAGCTGTGGGCTTATCCTCCTCTGAAAGTTTACTGAGAGTTGGGTCAAATCAGTAACCTCCAGGGTTACTCAAGTAACCAGCAGGGAACGAGGGTGGGAACAGAGATGTGTCTGGATCACACAAAACCCGGGCTTCCGGCTGGCCCTGGTGGCTGCTGGGGTCCTGCCTCTCCAGATGCAAGCAAAGGGGAAACACAGCCACAGAGGCGTCTGCTCCTGCAGCAGGCAAGGCTGGCACTGAGGAGCCAGGAACATTCCAGGGAAGACTCTACCTGCAGCCTCCACACTCCGCTTTCTCCAGGGCCCCCCACGTCCTCTCAGAAGAGCCACACTGCCTCAGCCCTAGGTGTATGGCAGCCACCTCCAGGAAGGGAGCTTACACCACTTTCAGGATGCCTGTGGCTGTGTACGTCAGACCTCTCAGCTGTACAATGGGCTTCACCAGGCTCTGAGTGCTCGGGTTGGTCTGGAATTCAGTGAAGGTGAAGTGGGTCTTCATGATGTTTGAGTACTGCATCAGGGAGAACTGCAAAGACCAGTAAAGGAGGCCCTGGCACTCAGGACGTGTTATGGTGCTTGTATCTTTTATTGAACTTCTGATTTTGGAGGAAATATATATCCATATATCAGTGATTGAACTCAGGGCCTTGAACACGAGGAGAGTACTCTGCCACTGAGCTACATCCCAGCACCTAAAATTATTTTAGAACAATGTTTCAAACAGAATGTGGTAGGTGGAGGGAAGAACCTCCTAGGTCAGGGCTCAAACCGGCCCTGCCCTGGGACCTTGACCCTGGACCCTCACCTCATCACAGCCCAGCTCCCCTGAGGTCCCCTCCTCAGGCCTCAGTGTCCCGTATTCACCAGGGTGTTGGTGTCCTCGAACTGGTCCATCACAGCTTTGACGAAACCCTTCATCTGGTTAAATTCACTTTGGGCGATGCTGCCGGAGCCATCAATCAGAAAGGCAATGTCCATCTCTTGATTTGGACACTCTGCAGGCAGGGAGAAACCAGAGAGCCTAGCATGAGCCCCGGAGGTGGCTGCACCCCGTCCTGCTCAGCAGCCACAGGGCCCATCTCGGCCTTCCGGAAAAGAGACCAATACCTTGCCTGCCCTCCCCTTCTGCCCTCGGCACTCCCCGCTGCTCCCCTGCTCCCACACCGCCTGAGAAGAACTGAGGAAAAAGCCGAGGACAGGGCCAGCCAGGCTATGCAGTCGCTCAGAGAACACATCCTAGCAAACGCGTATTCTGGAAATGCCGCAGAGCACGCAGGGAGGCAGTTTAGCCCAATGGCTCTGAGTACACATTCTGGAGCCGGTGGGCCTGGCCTTGAAGCCCAGATCGGCCACTTATCCCAGCTGGTGAATTCAAGCAAGTTGCTTAATTCCTCTGGGCTTCAATTTCCCATCTATAAAATGAAGATAGTAATAGTGCCTACCACACTGGATTATTGAAAGGATACAACTAATTAATACGATATAAGATGCTTAAGACAAGGCCCGACCCTCCATAAGTTGTTAGCTGTCATCACCAAGTGCCTGGCATGGCATTTCCTGACCGTAGGAAACACTTACACTGAATGCCAACAGGCCGCACCCCTTTCAAGGCTGAGGCCTTCATTCCCAACTATGGGGAGCCGGCTGCCAGTGGTTTTCTGCTGAGTCCCGTCATGCTAGGCAGAAGGGAGGTGCTCTGCTAGGGTTCCACCCTCCTAAGTCCAGGGGCAACCCATTGCCAAGCTCCCCGCGGTCTGCTAAGGCCTCTGCTAGAATTGTACCACCATCCATCTTGTCCTGGCCCAGCGCTGCTCCCTCAGGTTCTAACTGGTATTGCTCCCAAGAACATTCCCGATGAACCTCGGCAACCGTTTCTGGGGAAATCTGACCTTAAGCTCGTAGCTTTAAGAGAGATACCATCTCTTCCCCCATGGAGTTCACACTAACAAGAAAGACACACCATAGCAACAGAAGAGTGAACCATTGTAGGTGGCCCCACACCCATGCAGGGACTTCTGGCTGGTATGCAAGGCCCAGCTGGTGCCTCTGCCAACACCCACATCCTGTGTTGCTCCATTGCTGGGAGGTCAGGCCACCACAGCGCTGAGGTGTGACCATACCACGGAGCTGTGGTAACTCACCTCCCACTACCAGAGAAGAGAAAAGGCTTTTCCTCTCCCCACCACAGAGGGTCACTTCCCTTCCTGCTTCCTCAGTGACTAAAAAGTCCAGCCACCTGCACGGCAGGCTGACAGCTCTCGGGTGCTGTCCCTGGCAGCTTTTGTGCCCACTTCTCAGCCATGCCATGGAGTCCCACCCTCCTGCTCCATCTCCCCCAGTATCTCTCACAAGCTCCTCCAGCTCTATCCACGGGCTGACAGGGGTGCCCAGACGGAGCTGAGCACCTTTCCAAAAGGACTAAGGCAGTGGGGAGAGGCTGCTGCCTCAAGCTCTCGGCTCTGCCTGTGGGTGGAAGCTCACTGCTCTACTGTTAAGTGGGCACCACCCTGCCCACCCCCCAGAGGTGATGGCCACCAGGCCCGCAGTACTTCCTGGCACTGTGCTCAGCGGACCAAAGCCCTTCCCATTTCTACCAGCATCTGCCTTGCCTGGCCCGGGGTTTACGCTCCTGTGTTCCTTTTCACCAGGCCTCCCCACTCCCGAGTTCCAGAGATGTCTGTGAGAAGCCATTACCTCCTCAAGTTCAAAGGCCACATCACCTACGCTGGATTCTCACACAGGACCCTCCCAAGCACGCTGGCCGCCCCTCATCCGTTCTCTGCTCACTGTATATGTTCTGCTCTCACACTTTGGTCTGAGAGTGCTTCTGGTGCTGTCCCAAATTTGGCTAATAGTTCTCACACCTGGCTTCATGGGCCCTGTGGGCTAAAGCATAAAGGTCACAACCCAGTGGCCCCAGCAGGCGCCTTTTAGGCCGGCTCATCTGCACTTGCGCCAGTCCAAATGCATGACCGGAAAGGTAGCTGTGGCATGTTATATGCCAAGGGGGGATCTATGCACGTTTTGTAATTAGATTCTTGAATTTTTATAATGACCATGACGATTAAGCCCCATTTTACTAATGAGGAAACCGAAGCCCAGAAAATGAAGCTGTTGCTCGGGACACGAAAAGTCTCAAAGCTGGGCACCCCCATGATGCAGACTGACTCTCACACAGGCGCCTGAGGCCCCACTCCTGCTGGAAGACATTGACCCAGACAGAACCATGTGTCACACCTTCCACAGCGCTACCACGTGCTCCCCTTCGAGGGAGAAGGGTTAGTCTGGAAATCCTGCCGTCAGCAGTGATTTGAGAACCGGCCCCACCCCGATTTATCGTTCTTACTGCACATTTCCCCCGTCTCCTGTCTTCCTACTGAAACTCAGGACTTGTCTGTATACCTGTGACAACTGTAAGATCCTTACGCCCTCTACAGCCCGCACAGCGCCCCTCTGTTCCCAGCGGGACTTTCCCCCTCACCAGCTGAGGCTCCTCCCCTCCAGCCAGGCCCGAGCTGCCCCGCACCCTCCTCTGGGGCTCGCCAGGCTCCACTTAGCTACACTAAGACCTCCAGGAGAGGGACCTGGTCACAGGGGGCTAAGAAGGCCTCATGCCCTTCCCATTCTTCTGTGCCAGACTGCGCTCCCCAGAGAATCTCTGTCTTCAAGGCACTTACCTGCCAGGGCCGCTGGGACTGTCCGGATGGTCTGCAGGTGGGAGTCCAACAGGAGGCAGAAGCCTTTTGCATAAGTGTTCTCCCCACAGACTCTGTGCACAGTTGGGCCACAGGCCTAGGGGGTAGAGGCCTGTGAGCACCTCCCTCCCCCTCCTCCCTGCTGTGACCTTCTCCAGCCCACCACTGCATCCCAGGTAACTTACCAATAGCCAGGAGTGGCTCCTAGAAACCACCAGCGACAGGCCTAGGGACATGTTCACAGCTTCTGGGGGTACTGAGAGGGTAGATATGCTCAGTCACACTCAACAACCCACCCTCATGAGGGGAGAAGCCTTTGAGGAGGTACACGGGGGTCGAGAAAGGAGAGTGGAGGGTCCCAGTACCCGGGTTGAGCCACTCACTGTGCAAGGAGATGGGCTGGCACGAGCCGGTTGCAGGCGCGCAGCTGTACAACTGTCCCACTTGGTTGACCGCCACAGCCTCTAGCGGTGCTCCCACCACAAGCCTGGAGGCACAGCCAGGGCACACAGTCAGACGGGGTGGAGGTGGGAACCGGGGCACTTTGGGGCAAAGAAATGTGATGACAGAGTGAAACTTGGTGGGGGAAGTTCTTGGCATCTGCTGCTGGGGAAACTGTTCAAAAATCAGGGCCTGAGTTCAACCCATCTGTCCCTATGGACCACACTGGGATTCGCATGTATTTGCTCTTGGTTGGCATACGTGTGTGTGTGTGTGTGTGTGTGTGTGTGTGTGTGTCGGGGTAGACATACGCTTTACATTTTTAAGCATTTACCTCCCCTAAAAACTATTTTAAAACAAAAATGGCAGAAGAATCCCCAAAGAATTCTCCCCTTACTGTAATTCTTTGTGAATTAGCACAAATCACCACTGATTTCTTTGTGTTTATAGATAGATGATTGATAGGTAGGTAGATAGATACATGATAGATATATAGATAAATAAATAGGTAGGCAGATAAAATGTATGTATCATGACCCTTGTATACATGACAGTCAATAAATATTTTTTAAATTTAAATTAAAGGTATAAGACATTAAAAACTGGCGTTTCCCAATCTTGGGTACATGCATTGTGTTCCTGAGGCACTTTTGGTGTGAGCCACCCAAGAAAGAATCACCACAAGTTAAACAGAACAATTCCTGAAGCCATCAGCTTTAAAACAGATAGTTGATTTTTAAATAATTGGACAAACTTAAATGGAATGTCAGCAATTTAAAACTGGCCGAGCAGTACAAAGCAGCTGTATCCCAAACCCTACTTATGGTTACCATCCTATAAATACAAATCATTTATGTGTAAAACTCCCTGACTTAAAAAAAAAACTTGTTTAATTTTGGGAACATTTTATCACCACCAACAACCTCGCTCAGGTGACAGAACGCAACACTATTGATAGGTGTTAAGTAGTGAGCCAGGGTCAGTGAAGTGGACACATAAAGTCCCTTCCAGGCAGCCACTCCTGCACCGGAAGCTGTGGTTATCTCTTGATTATCTCTGGGCATCGTGATCCATGGGACATCTGACTTTGCTGATGAAAACCGGAACAGGATGTCCTGAACTGATGCACAACCTTCACCTTACATGTCCTTCAGACTTTGGGGAAGAGCCAGGAGGACCACAAGGCCAGATTCCATGAATGAGATAGAAGAGGACAGCCATAATGTGTTTACCAGCTTGCCTTTCCAATGGAAGGTAGCAAGAGTCACTGTATTTTTTATCATGTCTTGTAAAGACAGTCACGAAACAGGACTTCCAGAACTGTTTCAGAGGGCGGCAAGAATGAAAAGATGAGTGTGATCAAATGGAGGGAAAATATTTTCTTACACCTTTAATTTAAAGCAATGGCAATGTGTCTTCTACTGTAATAATTTTTAAAATTTAAACACCCATCATTTTTGATCACCCTTTGTGTGTTTTACTTTCATGTAAATATTAGTAACCAGTAACCATGAATGGTTTTACATTCCTTTTTTTTTTTTAAATGGAGCCCAATAGCAAATTGAAACAGTGGTTACCTTTGGATCTGTTTGGTCTCCAGTGGCCAGGGAGTGAGAAGGTACAGGATCTGACCTACACCCTTGTCTAAGTGAAAGTTACCGAGGATACACACAGATAAAATTATCATTCAGCTGAACCCTTCAGTCACGTGCACTTCAGTCTGTATGTTGTGTTGCAAACCAAAAAGAAACCAAAATCCCAACACCGCCTCTTCCTTCCGACCCCCCAACCCACCAGCTGGCCAAGGGAGGGAGAGGTATGTGCGTTTCCCACTCAGTGGCCACTCTAATTCTTTGTTGGCCAGGTGAATGTGTCCCCGCCAGCCCAGTTCCTCAGTGGAGGCTGCTGGAATTCTACAGCAGGGAAGGGAGGTTTGGTCCCTCCCTTCCCGGGTCTCCAGACTTTGCATTGAATTGGGTCTCAATACATGTAACACTGAACTGCAACTCAGACCCCTTGAGTCCTCCTATCTGAGACAAGAAAAATGTGAGTCTCCCTCTCTCTCCCTCCCTCCATCCTGATGTTTTTTGCTAATTAGTGTAACACTCCAGAATACAGCGTGAAAACCCTTGACCCTGGCCTTGCCCGGTTTGTGCCAGGTGTTATGGTTCGTGTCTAGATGTCCGCCCAAAGCCTCACACAGTCATGGGCTGGGCTGTTTCACAGGTGGCTGAATCTAGAGTGTATGATTATTAAATCAGTCCACTGATTGGTTTGACACCACCCTGATCCCGGTACCCCAGATAGAGGAAAGGGCCGAAAGTCCCCCTCGCTTGCTTCTGCCCACCCTGAACTTTCTCCTCCACAGCGCTTGCCTGCTGTGCTACCCTGCCTTGGAGCCAGCCAACTGCAGACTGAAACCGCTACAAACCATGAATCAAATAAACTTTTCTTCCTTTAACTTTGGATGTTGGGTATTTTGCCTCAGCAATAAGAAAAGTAACCAAGACACCAGGGAACAAGGACAGAAGCAGTCACTGGGAGATGAAATTCTTCCCCAGGAGGTGAGGAGAGGCAGACAGCTTGTGAACCAAGGCCCCAACCAGGCCCCAACCCCCACCGCATCTCTCTCTTACCATCAATCTTTACTTGCAAAGCACAAATGCAAAGATAAGATCATTAAGAATGTCAAGAGCCCAAGTGCAAAACATTCAAGTTTAACAAGCATAGGTGCAAATACACCAGTCACTCGAGAAGCTCCCCCTGCAGGGCAGAGTCAAGGCCTCCTCAAGGCTGGGTGTGGAGCAGAGTTGTGTGGCCCTCCTGGGATCAGGAATAGTAGATGGTGGTATCAGGGCCTCGGAAGAGGTGTGGGACGAGATCTCACCCAGGCTACCCTTCGAGGACACCTCCTTGAGTCCTGCCAACAGCTCCGTGCCTGCAGGACCAGAGTACAGACAGAGGAAGTACGGAGGGGCTTACCGAGATCCGCCAAACTGAACCATGGTCTGCCCGAAGCCGGCTGCATCCTCTTGGAAGATTATGGGATTCTCCACGTCCAGGTTGAATCCATGATAAGAAACTATTGCTAAGAAATACGGGGAGAGGAGGAGGTGATCAGAGAGGCCCGCCTCCTCTGGTCCCTGCTCTCCTGATACCCTGCCTCATTCTAGTGCTGCTCCCACCTGCCCAGGAGGACCAAGCCTCCCTCGCTACGGTGCTTACTGCCCTGGCATCTGTGTGCTTCTCAGCTCTCTCCCTCCCCGCCCCCCAGATACTCAACCCCCAGGGCAAAGGGCAGCAAGCCAGGCCAATGCCTCATCAGAGGGCATCTCCAAGGCTACTCAGGGTCTGAAACAAGGCCAGTTGCTTCTTGGTATGTCAGATCAGAAATGGCCTTAAAGATCAAATGAATGTGACATTAATTGTTTAACCTGGGATCTTCTGAGAATAAAAGAATCATTAAAATGAGACCAGGTACTGCCCCAGGGCACAAGGGGACCCTACAGAAAGACCGTCCTGCTCCACCTTCTCATGACACTGACACCCCAAGGTCCAGTTGAGGAGCAGACATAAGCGTCTGTGATGCACTATGTGTACGTGTATGTGTCCCGTGTCCCCTCTCCTGGTCTAAGAAGCTCTCAGTCCTGTTGCTCAGTGTCTGGAACCGCGGCTGACCTCTGAGGTTATCTAATTCCTACTTGTTGGCTGATTGCACAGTACAGCAAGCCTGGATCCCATCCTGTTCTTGCAACCCTTCACTGGCCACTCTCCTCTGCTGGTGGCTGATCTCCAAAGCTTTGCGGGTGAGGCTACATTTTCCTGACTCCTCCACCTGCCAGGCAGACATCTTTCCTCCCCATTCCTCTAGGATTCCTTGTTACCTCTGGATGAAGGGTCAATTCCAACCCCCCCCCACCCAAAGGAGAGTCCTAAGGGGATTAAGTGTCCGGCCAGCTGGTGACAGAGAGAGAGAGAGCAACAGTGGGGTTCTGGAAAGAGGCCAGACATGTGGGCCACACCCTGCTGTGGCCATGTGCATGGGAGCTCAGGTAGGACATTATTCTCCCTTCTGTGATTCTGTTTCTGAGCCTATGCACAGCTCCTGGGGTCTAACAGGCGGAAGGGTATGAAGGGGATCGGTCTCGAGTGCCTCGAGGACAAGGCGGGTGACACCGTGAGTGAAGGGGGTGGAAGCAATCATGCGTGCGCCATGGGCCCTGAGAGCTCACGCCCTTCCTGAAGGGGCCGCCCATCACCAATCCGCCAGACCTCCCGTCTCTATGGAAAATCAGAAAATCTGGGTATTTGAATGAAATCTACGGTTTTTTGTTATCTGACTTTTAAGGTTTTTGTCATCCTTTCTATCAGTACATGTTTGCTATACAAAGCGATTACATTCTTGTGGGGAGTCAGTGCCTGTATACAACACACCTTCATGCTTTTTCAATCCCCTCCCCTCCCCCATCTCCCGGCCCCCTTCCCTTTGCAAGAGTTCTACCTCTGTGTTTCTTTTATTTGGCTCTTTTATTTATTTGTACTTTGGGTTGTCATATAAGAGAAACAATTTGATGCTTGAGCTGGTGTGTCTGATTCATTTCACTTAACACTATAATCTCATTCCTACAAATGACTTGTTTATCCTTCTTTGTGGCAGAGTAGTACTCCATTGTGTATAAATATCACAATCTTTTTAACCCCTTTATCTCTTGGTGGACATATAGGCTGCTTCCAAGATGTACCTATTATGGGTTGTGCTGCTATGAACAGGGCTATGCATGTATCCCAGTCATACAATATCTTTAACTCTTTGGGGAAGATCTTTAGAAGAGGAATAAGTGTGTCAACTGGAATTTCTAGTTTTAGTTTTTTGAGGAATCGCTATACTGATTTCCATGATGGTTGTAAATAAAAGATAGATAATAGGAAAAGATGAGATGGAGGGAAGGAGGAGAGGGTAGGGGGAAATGCAGTCAGGAGGGAAGGAAGGGGTCGGGGACACAAACAGCATTAAGATGTGTTATGTACCAACTCCTCACGATGAATGTAATCACTATGCCTTGCAAACATGCACTAATCAAAAAAAGACAGGCAGATGGGGAGGAAACAGTGCAGAAGAGGTCCTCTCCCCCCACAGTCTCACCAGCACCTGTTATGATTTGATTTCTTGATGATAACCATTCTCTTTGGAGTAGGGTGGAACCTCAGTGTTTTAATTTGCATTTCTCTAATATTAGGCCAGAGATGTTGGATATTTATTCATATATTTATTGACCATTCGTACTTCTTCTGAGAAGTGTCTATTCATTTTAGTTGCCCATTTTTTTGACTCAGTAAAATCTGACTCTTTTTTTTTTTTGAGACAAGATCTTGCTATGTAGTTCAGGCTGGCCTTGAACTCTCTAAGTACCCCAGGCTGACCTCAGACTTACAATGATCCTCCTGCCTCAGCTTACTGAGTGCTAGGCTCACAGGCGTGGACCACCACACCTGGCATAAACTGATTTTAAATGATACGTGAATGGGATCCTGCTGTACCTTTCAAACTGCGGACTCTCCTCTTGGCAGTAATGGGACTGGCCATCTGCAAATGCAGGCTTAGAGGAAATGCAGGCCCGGAGAGGCAGCATCCCAATCTTTCTCCCTCCCTGCTGCCTTCTGTGATTTACCCTCCCAGAAGTGAGTGGGCAGCTTTCTGTCCTCACACAGGGCTGCCGTGAGGCAGAGAAGAAAGGCCATGGACAACGTGGCCATCCAGAGAGGCATCCGTCTCCGCATGAACAGCGCTCACAAGCCCCTCTCCCCTTGCCTGTGTTTGGGTCACATCCCTCCAGACTCCAAGCCATCCCTCCTCCCAATCAGGCCCGGACACTGGGCCCTTTCTGGCCTTCAGCCCCTCCTGAGAGCTGTAGGTGCTGACACCAGCTCCAACTGCCCTGCCGGAGACCACATGCACCTGCCAGGCTTCTGCCCAGCCCCGAATGCCCTACTTACCACCAAGGAGGAGCAAGACTCTGAAGGCCATCGCAGAGCAGCGCGCTGAGGGGAAGTAGAGGTCCAGAGCAGAGAGCGTCTGTTCCCTGAGGGTGGTTAAAATAATGACTCAGGCCTCAGGGGGATGGGAGGAGGGGAGAGTGGAGGAAAGGGCCTGGGTTAATCACAGAACTCCGTGGGAACAGGGGCCTCAGGGAGCCCGGGGACGGGGAGGGAGCCGCAGATGCTCCTGCTGCCACACCTGCAGGGTTCTGGCCTCCTCTCCCTGTGGACCACCCTCCCCCGAGCTCTGAGAGCCAGCTGGTACCCAAGGGGCTTCACTGGCTGGGGCTCAGGGCCCTCTGGGGCTGCACGCAGACAAGGGGAGCAAGCCGAGCACCCTGCAGCAGAGCCCCAGTACACGAATGGGAGACTAGGGAGGAAGGCACCCCCGCAGAGTGTCAAAGGCGTGGGCAGGTAGGAGCCAACCTAGGTCAGGGCACTGGTTTAAAAACCACACCCTGTGTGCTGATGCACGCCTGTAATCCCAGCACTCTGGAGGCTGAGGCAGGAGGATCATTGTGAGTTCAAGGCCAGCTTGGACTACACAGTGAGCTCAAGGCCAACCTGAACCGCATAGCAAGACCCTGTCTCAAAAAAGACAAAAAAGAAAAAAGAAAAAAACTGGACCCTCTCCCAAAGCCAAGCACAGTGGTGCTGCCTATAAGCACTTGTGGGGTAAAGTTTAGTGGTAGAACACCCCTGGGATTAACCCCCAGCCTTACCAAAGTGTAGACCCCGCCCCCCACCCACCCAAGAAGAATGGATTGCCAAATAAGTACAGAGTGGGCAGAGAGTAAAACCAGGTGACAGAGGTAGACAACCATAGGTGGACTTGAGTTTATCTTAACTGACAGAAGCGAGACTCAGGAATTCCTCATGCGCAGTTCCTGTCATATGAAATTGAACAACCAGCAAGACTCCTTCCTGGGGCCAGAAATCAGAAGAGTGATTGCTTCCGGTGGGTTGGGGAGTTTTAAACATTTGTTTTATTTAGCATTTAACAATTCGTATTGTAACATTTGTTAAATGGGGGGAGGGGCGCAGGAGGGAGATACGTGAGTGGTTATTTATTCTCTATAACCTTCTGTTCAAAATAGTCCACAGTGAAGCATAAATAGGTAAGCATTTCTCCAAAACATGAAAAAAAGGATCCTATGTAGAAAATCCCAGGAACAGACTTTAAAGGTTAAAAGATACGACAGCATAAATCAGATGCGTGTGAGTTAAGACATGTAAAATGGGACCGGGGGTGGAGGCACACGCCTGTAACCCCAGCACTTGGGAGGCTGAGGTAGGATGGTCATTGTGAGTTTGAGACCAGCCTGGGCTACAAAGTGAGCTCGAGGCCAGCCTGAACTGCATAGCGAGACCCTGTCTCAAAAAGACAAAAAAAAAAAAAGACATGTAAACTGTAGATTGAATATCGAATATAAATAATTTTCTTATTTATTTTTGTAGTGCTGGGGATGGAACTTGGGCCTTGTGCATGCTGGGCAAGTACTTACCCCCACATCACAACCTCAGCCCTAGAAAATTGTTTTCTAAACAAAAAATTTTACCTCCACTTACTTGAGCTGCTATTTTATGGACACTGGAAATTGATTTTGGTTCATGTACGATGTCCCTGAAGGTAACTGGGTCAAGGACTGCGCTTTCCATGTGGAGGCTGTCTCACCGGTTTCTTGGCCGATACCTCGATGCCACTCGTGCACACCCTTCTCCCCAGAGGCAGGGCCAAGTGCCCAGCAGCCGTGGCACCTTGTCGTGAGTTCTGTGTATCTGTGAACTGCTTGCTGTGTTTGGGGCCACAAGCTGACGTATTCATGATCCTCTTTAACACAGAAATGTAAAGACCTGTTCACTTCTTCCATTTCCCCCTCATCTTATCTTGTAGACACAATCTTGAACAGTATCACACTTGATACACAATCTTTACACAAGTTTTGGACTTCCTCCCACAGACAAGTCTTAAGGCCAAGGTTTTGCTGATTTCAACAACTGTAATAATGTTTAACTTTGCCTCAGTTGTTTTATCCCTGGTCTCAGCAAAAGTGGTTTGTTTCCCACTCAATTTTTTTTTTAGAGTACAACTGAGCAGAATGCAATAATCTTCAATTACTGGTAAATACCACACCATGGCATGAAAACATCTTCCTCCCAGGCCAGGGATCTCCACCCCTTGCGACCTCCGGGGACCTTGTGGGGGCCCCAAACTTAAAAGGAACACCACTCTTAGTAAATTTTTAAGGTTATCCCTAGAAAAGTATAACCATTTACTTAATAATCTTTTCAAATCCATGTGAAGGAAGATATTTCTCTTTTTTTTTTTTATTTTAGAAACATAAAAGTACAAAAACGTATTGGCAAACAGACACCCATTATCATAGAAAATAGTACAATCACAACTAATCTATAGACAAGGTGATATGGGCTCAACAGTAGTTGTTGCTTTATCCATTGATATCTTCGAATTGTAGATGTATGGACCCATATACAGACATGCAAATTTAGTCAGACAGTTGATCCTCTCAACAACAGAAAAAAAAAAAAAAAGAGAGAGAAA
>PVLD010024291.1:0-25743 GCA_004027595.1 Dinomys branickii
GAAAGGCCTGAAACTGTCAGCCAGAACAATTCTTTCCTTCTTAAAAGTTGCTTACCTTAGGCATTTTGTCATAGTAAGGGAAAGCTGACTCACACATTTGCTAAAGATTTAAGAACGAATGCAGCATTTATAACAGGTCAATTTTAGTCCAGTAAAACATGACCCAGACTTTGACATTCAGAATTGTTAATAAATGTGTTTTGTTTTAAGTCGTTAAGTTTATGAAAATTTATTACAACAACAATAGGACATTAATATGTCCATTCTTTGAATTTGTTGTTTTGTATATAGTGGCTTAACATAGCACAAATTATCTATTTTTACATTTACATATGTACTGTATATTAAATTATGTGCAGAATTTTAAAATTGTGCATTCAGTTGTAATGTAAGTCTCTTGTTTACTTAACACAGTGACTGACTTCTTTGAGGCACTCAACAAGTATTTGCTACTGTTTTTGGTTGCAGAGAAATATTTCTTTTTCACCTGCCAGATTAATGAGTTAGGGTAAAGAGAGGATTGTGATGGTGTCTTACTCAGTAGAGAAATGTAATTAAAATAAAGCAAAGTATTAGGTACACTTACAGATGGAAATTAAGGTCATATCAGAAATAGTTTTTTAAAAGTAAGAAAATGATAAACAAGGGAAGGAACAGTTGTCTTAACTTGTCTACCTCAGTGGCTGTCAATTATTAGTACTGTGGCTGTCATTTTCTTAGAGTTGAAGATTTATCTGTGGGTTGTTCAGAAATTGTATTAGATTGCAAAACACAAAACATCTTTGTAGCCTGGAAGAACCATAATTCAATTAAGTATCCTCCCTTCAAGTACAAAGCATTTCACAATGAGAGAAAGTGTATTACAAGCAACATTTTAAGTTGCCATGTAAAATTTTCATTCACTATTCTTTCTAACAATTCAAAATAATGTTTTATGAAAAATGATATGATCTTTTTAAAGAAAATAATATCTAAAAGGGTTTACATCAAAGAACATTTATAAATGTTGAAAATTGCAAGTTTTATTTCACTGTTACTTGTCTAGTATTGCATTTAAGTTATAATTTACCTCTCAGAGCTTTAATTTTCTCATCTGCAAGATGAATTTAAGAGCAATGATAAATTTTAAAAGACTGATAATTTGATAAATGTCACAATGTACATTGACTACTTACCAGTTATTTGCTCAAATTCTCATTTTCATACATCCTTCCCATTATCCACTGCATAAGTGCACACGAATCTCTGAGTTGCCTTCACAAGTTGGTATCACTGAGAACCAGTATTTTGCAGCTGGATACAACTAGGTTTGAATTCCAGACATGATACACTCTATATAAATGTCTAATCATATAGAGTTTCATTTTATTCTGATATCAGATTAAGAGCAGTGCCACCTACTTTACAGAGTTACTGTGTGATTTGGCTATGAAGTGATCTCTTACTTCTAACAGAAATAAGTAGGAAACACACCATTTAAAAGTGTAATAAGGTCTGAAGCACTTGGGACTGGGGACAGCCCCAGGAAGGAAGGTCACCGGAGGGGGCTGGGTCTGATGTTTGCATCCTCCTCTTTCCCCTTGGGGAAAGTGGCCGATTCTAAAGCAACAAAGAAGGAAAGACTGAGAGGTTGAGTGGAGGGCAAAACCAAGAGGCAGACAAGCCAGCGGAGATTTTTGACAGTTCCTTGGTCCAGTGAAGAAGATAATCACTATACAGGGCAGCCAATGTACATATGATGTAAAAAGGGTTCCCAGAGAGATGTATATGTAGATGACCCTCAGCTAACAATGGGATTACATCTCCATAAACTCATCATAAATTGGAAATATCATTGAGTTAAAATGCATTTGATGTATCTAACCATCTAAGTCCATGATAGCTTAATAACATAGCACACTGAATATTTGTGGTCCACACTTTTGGTTGGCTGAAAACTCACAGCTGCCACAGAGCATTATAAGAGAGAATAGTCCTTGTCCTGGAAAAGAGCAAAGCTCAATATCAAAAGCAGAAGTTCTTTTGAATATGTGTGCTTTCACATCATCGTAAAATTAAAAAAAAACTAAGGTGAACAATCACAACTCAGGAACATCTCTGTACACGCATGGAGACAGAAGGAAAGAGTGAGGGGGCTGCTTAGAGAGACAGATTTTAGGAATTGGCCTATGTGACTTAAGATGGGTAGGCTGGAGCCCACCTTAAAGCTGCTGGCTATCTGCTGACAGAAGCCCTTCTTATCCAGGGGAAGTTGGTCCATGTACTCTTGAGGCCTTCTACTGATGAATAAGGACCACTTACACTGTGAAAGTCAGTCATCTTTATTCAAAGGCCACTGTTTTAAATGTTAATTTCTTCCAATGAGCACTTCCATAAAAACATCTAGCATAAAAATTGACCAAACATGTAGATACCATGGCACAGATAAACTGACACAAAAAAACTAACCATTACAGACATCATAAAAATAAAACACATATCAGCAAAATAGAAAAATGTGTACTAAAGAGAAAAAGAGAAAACCCAAAGCCAATGTACCCTTAAATGTAATATAATTTGTCATATTCTCATGATAAAATAAAACACTATAATACAAATTTCTAAAATTAGAAAAGAAAGAGCAATGTTACTTCAGATTTTATGCATACTAAAAATTGTCCAAGTAATATTATAAACAAAAAATTCACTACATTTTTATAAATTAAGTAAATTTCTTGAAAAACATAATTTACAAAAATGGATAAAAGAGCTACCTTGTCTCTAGGACAGCAGGCCTATGCGAGGAGTGTGAGTCCATGCTCTGCACTTCCTCCATTCTCTCTGGGATAGCAGAGTCTGCAAGAGGAGGGGCCTGTGAGAGAGGAGAGTAAATGTACACTCTGTGATTGTGCTTCCTGCATTATCTTAGGGGCAGCAGGCCTGAGCAAGGAGGGTGAGTCTGGGCTCTGTGCCCTTATCTCTAAGATAGCAGGGTCTGTTAAAGGAATGTGTCTGCTGTCTGCACTTCTCCGTTATCCCTGGGACAGGAGGCCTGCAACAGGAGTGTGAGTCCATGCTCTGTGCTTTCTCTGTTCTCTCTAGGATAACAGAGCCTGTGAGAGGAAAGTAAATCTGCCCTCTGTGTTCTGCAGTTCCTCTATTATCTCTAGGACAGCAGGGTCTGTGAGAGGACAGTAACTCCATATTCTGTTCTCCATCCATTATCTCTGGGATAGTAGGGCCAACAAGAGAACTGTGGGTCTGCACTCTGTACTTCCTCCATTGTCTCTGGGACAGCAGAGTCTGTGAGAGGAGTGTAAGGATACATGCCTTTGACCAGTAGGTTGACCAATACCCTAAGTCCTGAAACCCAAGTCAACAGCCGGGTTCCAGGAGCAGGGGTGCACACACAACCTTGGAGGGCAGAGTAATTAGTGAGACCAGAATCATGGAAGTGTCTGAATCAGCAGAGAGGAGTCAGCAATTGGACTCTGGAGAGCTCCACCAACAGAAGCCCAGACTCAGTCCTCACACCAGAGGCCAAGCTCAGCTCCGTACCAAACACATTTCTGGGATTAAATATGGCCACTGTCACAGAAATGTAAACACCAGAGGTATTTTACTACCTTCATTTTCCCTTGTTTGTCTGATTGGATACCTCCTTCCTATCTGGTTGGACTTCATCTTATTTTGTTCTGTATTCTGTAGTTATTTTTGTATTTGCTTTTTGTCCTTCTTTTATTCTCTCCTCTCTTTCTTTTATTTTCTTTTTCTTTCTTTCTGCTCTTCTTTTCATTGTTCTCTTCCTCATTCTCCTTTCTTTTTTCAATGTTTAGCTTTCTTACCTTTCTATTCTCTTCAATGGATCCTCTTTCCTCAACTACTTCTTGAATTTAAACTTTCAAATAAGTAAACATTCTCTCAGTCCTTTCTGACTACTCCTTCATATTCTGTTTAGTTCTTTCCCTCTTGTGTCCTTCACTTTCCCAAAACTCAACTGATCATCATTTAATGTCCAGATTGACTGTACTATATTTGACCTCACACATCACTTTAGCTTATCCCCTACCCATCCATCTTAATCCAGGACCACCCACAGAAGGGTAAAATCATTCAACTAAGGGGAAAATCACTGTATACAGGTGCACAGTATATGTCTGATTTTTCTATAAAATTTTAGACTTTGTTCCTGTGGTCCGAGGTAACAGGTTAATGGTTACCACAATTTATCAATTTTTAAGCTGTACTTGAAACTATTGTTATTACTAACTGTATTACTTTAGTCAGTATCTTTCACATGCTATAAAAAGTTTTTCTCCCCTATACAATAACACTGTGACTCTGTGATGTCATTATCATTACCACAGCCCAGGACCAAAAGATTAGGAGCTGAGCCAAATAGTAATCTTGCATCCATTAGAAATTGGGAAGCTAGGGTCTTGGAATAGCTATAAGGAACCACCTACATCTACATGACATCCCTGAAGAACAGCAATCCTCTAGGAAACATCAGTACTAGTGATAAAGTTATATTTCATAAGAAATTGGCAAGTATCAACACAAAAAAACAAACTAAAAAAGAGAAAATGACAAGATGCAGAAATAGCACAAAGATGGGCAGTCTGGAGCCAAAATCAAAGCTGCTGGCTGTCTGAGTTCAATTCCTGGTACTAAAAACAACACAGAAACAAAATGTAACCCCAGACTGCCCAGCCCACCCAGGACAAACCCAGAACTCAAGGAGATAGATGAATTTACAAATCAAACACTGGGGCTTCCCAAAATGATAGTAGTAGAAGTGAAAAAACACTGGAAAAGGCAATGGAGAAAATAATCTCTCAGGTATGGAAAGAAAAGATGCTTAAAATGAAAGATAATAGGGAAGACACAGATGAAAGAATAGATGAGCTTAGAAAAATGATGGCTAAAAAACATGCCCAATGTAGGAAAGAAGTGAAATCCATGAAATAGATCCAAATAGAAACCCAAGAGATTACAACTTCCATTGAAAGTATAGACAACAGGTTAAACGAAGGAGGGGGTGGAGTTTCAGATCTTGAAGATGAAACTGAAGCTAGTGATAAAGAAAAGAAAGATCTCTTTAAAACGACCAGACAACATGAAAAATCATTCCAATAGCTACAAGATAAAGCAAACAAGAATAACATAAGATTGATTGGGCTCAATGAGAAAGCTGTAGATAACACAAATTACATAAAAACAATCCACAGAAATAATGGCAGAAAATTTCCCAAATGTGGATAAAGAATTTTACATACAATAAATGAAGCACATAGAACTCCAAACATGCATGACCAAAATAAAACTACACCAAAGCATATAATAATCAAGATTACAGAAATTCAGCGTGAGAATAGAATATTAAAAGCTTTTAGAGAAAAGAAACGGGTCACCTACAAAGGAAAGCCCATCAGACTCATGGCAGACTTCTCAACACAAACCCTCAAGTCAAGAAGAACTTCGAATGAAGTATTTCAAGTCCTGAAAGAAAGCAACTTCCAGACCAGATTGATGTACCCTGCAAAACTGTGTGTCAAAATTAATAGAAAGAAAACATGCCCAACGAGAAATAAGATACTTCCATGACAAAGAACCACTGAAGAGATTTATGAACATAAAACCAGTGCTATGAAGAGTACTCAAAGATAGTCTAGACAGAGATAGAAATGGCCACAATTTCAAGAATAACAACAGAAAGAAGCCACCAGGGAGGGCAAACAAATAAACAGAGGGGAAATGTGGGGAAGCAAAAGAAGAAAAATACCATGACCAAAATAATCCAATGTGTATTAGTTACAAACATTAATGTAAATGATCTCCATTTACCAGTCAAAAGAAACAGACTGGCAGAGTGGATCAAGAAACAAGATTCAACCATATACTGTGTATAAGAAACACATTTAACACAAAATAAAATTCATAGACTGAAAATCAAAGGATGGGAAACAATCTTCAATACGACAGGAACCCAGAAAAGAGCAGGGCTAGCTATTCTGCTTGCAAACAGTGTCAACTTTAAACAAAGAATGATCAAAATGGATAAAGAAAGTCACTATGTAATTACTAGGGGAAAATTTCAAGAGGAAGGGATAATAACCATAAACATATATGCACTAAATACAACAGCACCCAACTATATAAGAAAATTATTAATAGAAATGAAAAGTCAAATAAGCAATAATAAAGTTGTAACAGGAGACCTCAGTACCCCATTGTCACAAAGAGATAAATAAACCAGACAGAAATTTAGCAAATTAATAATAGAACTGAATCAAGGCTGTGAACAAATGGACTTACTAGTTATTTTGAGACTGTTCCACTCCACATCATCAGAATACAATTTCTTCTCAGCTGCACATGGAACATTCTCTAAAGTAGACCATGTGTTAACCCCACAGAACATGATTCAGTAAATGTAAAGGAATTAAAATTTTACCATGCATATTAGCAGACCATAGTACAATGAAATTAGAAATTAATGGCAAAAGAAACGGCAAATATTTCATAAACACGTGGAAATTAAATAATGCCCTTCTGAACAACCAATGCGTAACAGATGAAATAAAGGAAGAAATTAAACAATATCTAAAATTATTAAGAATGCAGGTATGACATACCAGAACTTATGCTACTAAATGAAAGCAGTCCTCAGAGGGAAATTTATAGCTGTGAATTCCCACACTGGGAAAACAGAACAGACACAAACAACTTAATCTTAACAGAAAAAGAAGAGCAAAAGAAACCCAATGCCCATAGGAGGAAATTATAAAGTTCAGAAGAAAAATTAACACAATGGAAATGAGAAAATAATACAAAGAATTAATGAATTGAGGAGCTGGTTCTTTGAAAGAATAAATAAATTTGATAAACCCTTAGCCAACCTTGTCAAAAAATGGAAAGAAAAGACTCAAATTTCTGCATTGAGGAATGATTATGGTGAAGTCATTACAGAGCCTGGGGAAATTTAGAAGATCATCAATACCTACCTCAAATATCTTTACTCCCATAGGATGGAAACACAGAAGAAATGGACAGATTCTTAGATAGGTATGAATTGAGAAAGCCAAATCAAGAAGATATAACAATTCTGAATAACCCAATATTAGTTAATGAGATTGAAAATGTAATTAAAACTTACCAAAACCTAGGTCCTGATTGATATACTGCTGAATTCTATAAGAAACTTAGAGAAGATTTAAGGCCAATATTCTTCAAAATCTTTAATGAAATTTAAAGGAAAGCAATACTCCTTAACTTACTCCTGCAAGCAAGTATTATCCTGATACCAAAACCAGAGAAGACCAAACTAAAAAACAGAACTACAAGTCAATCTCCCTAATGAATATACATGTAAAAATTCTCAGTAAGACACTAGCAGACAGAATTCAGAAAATCATCAAGACCAGGTTATACACCATGACCAGGTTAGATTTATCCCAAAAATGCAAGGATGGTTCAATATATGCAAATACATATAATCCACCATATCAACAGAGCCAGAGAAAACAATTACTTGATCATATGAATAGATGCAGAAAAAGGTTTTGATAAAGTCCAACACTCACTCATGATAAAAACCCTATAGAAAAATGGAAAAGCTGAACTTTGTCTCCATCTGATAAAAGCTAGCTGTGATAAACCAACAACCAAAATCATACTAAATGGACAAAAACTGAAAGCTTTCACTCTAAAATCATTAACAAGACAAGGATGACCATTATCACCAGTGCTTTTCAACATAGTTCTAGCAAAAATTAGCCAGAGCAATTAGACAAGAGAGAGAAAGAAAAGTAACAAGGATAGGAAAAGAAGAAGTTAAATTATTGCTATTTGCAGATGACATGATACTCTACATAGAAGACCCCAAAAACTCCACCAAATGACTAGTAGAGTTAATAAACAAATTCAGTTGCATGGCTAGATACAAAGTTAATACTCAAAATTAATAGCATCCTTGTACAGAAAACAACAAACTTATTGAGAGAGGAATTAGGGAAAGCACACCCTTCACAATATCATCCCAAACAGGAAATACTTAAGAATCAACCTAGCAAGGGAAATAAAAGATTTATATATTAAAAATTATAGTACTCTGAAAAAGGAGATTGAAGTAGATATCAGAAAATGGAAAGGTATCCCTTGCTCATGGTTAGGAAGAATCAACATAGTGAAAGTGGCCACAGTCCCAAAATTGTTATACAGATTTAATACAGTCTCAATCAAAATAACTTTAGCATACCTCACAGAACTAGGGAAAGCATTCCTAAAACTCATTTGGAACCAGGAGAGACATACAATAGCAAAAAAAAAAAAAAAAAAAAAAAAAAATCCCAGACAACAAAGGAAAGGAAGGAAGCGTTACTATTCCTGACTTGAAATTATACTACAAAGCTACTATGATAAAATCAGCATGGTACTGGCAAAAAATAGACCTGATGATCAACAGAACAGATTAGAAGATGAAGACACAACTATAAACACACTCAGCCACCTTAAGGTGGCCAAACATGTTCACTGGAAGAAAAATCCTCTTCAATAAATGGCACTGGAAAAACTGGCTCTTTATATGCCAAAGACTAAAACTAGGCCCATATCTATCACCATGCACTAAAGTAAAGTCAAAATTGATCAAAGATCTAGATATTGAAATAGAAACACTAAATTTACTGGAAGATAAAGTAAGTAGTAATCTTGAAGACAAAGATTTCATGAACAAAATTCAAGCTGTATGGGAAACAATTCAAAGAATCAACAACTTGGATCTCATCCCATTGAAAAGCTTTTCTACCTCAAAATAAATCACCAATAGAGTGAAAAGACAACTCACAGAGTGGGAAAACTATTTTAGCTAACTGTCCCTTAAACAAAAGACTTCTATCTCACACATATAAAAGAGTGAAAATAATTAGAACCTCAAATTAAATGACACAATCCAAAAATGGACATATAAAATGAATATACACTTCTCAAATAAAGAAACACAAATGGTGAATAAATACAAGAAAAAAATGTTCAACATCAATGGGAATTCAAGAGATGAAAATTCAAACAACTCTGAAATTTCATCTTACCCCAGTGAGAATGGCTATCATCAATAAATCAACCAATAACAAGCACTGAATGGGATATAAGGAAAAATGAACCCTTCTGCACTGTTGGTGACAATGTAAACTGGTGTAATCACGTTGGAAATCAGTCTAGAGATTCCTTAACAAACAAGGATTAGAGGTCCCATTGAACCCAGCTATTCCCCTTCTGGGTATTCTCCCAGAAAAATTAAAAACACCATACCACAGTGATATATGTGCACTCATGTTTATAACAGCACAATTTGTCATCGAAAAATATTGGAAAAAACTCAGAGGCCCATCAACTGAGAAGTAGATCAAAAAGAAATAAATAAAAAGATGTCTTTTTATACAATGGAGGACTTCTCAACTATAAAGAAGGATAAACTTGAGACCTTGATAGGGAAATGGAGGCAACTTTAGTCCATACTTATAAGTAAATAAATCAGTCTCACATGTGTAAACATCATATTTTTCTCCTAGTGTAAGAACCTGAAAGACCAAATGAGACCCAAAATATACAATAGATATTGTGAAATTGGAAGAAAATTCTCCAAAGGAAATAGAAAATTGAATGAGAGAAAGGAAAAATGAAGGAAGAGGAAAGGAAAGATAAACACACACACACACACACACACACACACACACACACCAGTTAAGAGAGATATACTACTAACTGCTATTAGCTCATTGAAAAGATAGCTACATGCCTATGTTGCTTATTCAGGTTTTTTATGTCTATATCTTGTTTTATGAGCAACTGCTTTGAAGATAACAGTGTACAGTGTATTACTCTCCTACAGTCTTGTTTTGAAATTTTATATCATTTTTATTGTTTATTTTGCTTCTCTTTAAAATAAAAAGTGAATAAAAGAACTAAAACCTAAATATTCATCTTTTAAAGTAATTTAATCTGTCAGTCAAAGTATGTGCCTGTAAACTTCCACTCCCAAATGAATTCCTCCAAATCATTCAGTAAGAATAAAAGCAATTTTGTACATATCTTTCTAGAGAATGGACAAGAAAAGAGTCACAAAATATCTATGAGAATGAGATACAACATTATGTGATATCCAGTTCAAAAGAAACAAATTTAGAGTTCCACCTGTTGCATAAGTATAAATGAATAGAAATCTTACATAAATATTAGCAAATCTGGAAACATTAGCAACTGTGGAAAACAAGAGAGCAGTATTCTATGACCAGACTAATTCATGCTTGTGACTGAAAGTTTGCTTTAATATTTAAAAAAATCAATCAGTAAATCCCTACATTAAAAGAATAATGATCATCATAATAGATTCAGAAAAGTCATTAAAAGAAAAGAATTCTTGTAAATAACAAAGCTCTGGAATAAGCAATTGAGGGACTTTCAACTTCAGATTGAACATGTGGAGTTTGGAATCCATCACTGCTATTCTTGAAAAAATTTAAACACACTGAAAATAGATTTTCTTACGTTTGTAGGAGCAGAGGTCACAGGGCAAAGTGCTGCCGCCGAATTTATAGAGAGGAATACAGAAAGCCTCAGCTGAGAGCAGCCTATCTGAAGCAAATGCATTTGGGAAGAACATTTAGATAACAAATTTTATAAATTTCTAGAGCCAGGGAACAAACTTGCTTGAGACTTACTTTGAGGCTTAAGGAATATGTAGCAATGCACTCTGAGGTGAAATCTAACTTCAGGAGTTCTAGTGGTCACTCAAACTAAGGTCAATGAAAATATTCTAATATTTCAGGCCAAAGAAAGAAAACAGGAATCATTTCTACATATATCTAAAATCTTCTACACCAGAAACATCCTTTATGACACACTACTTTGCTAGAATCTTATCTGACCTAAGGGAATTCTCCAATCTGCTCTATTTCTGCAGTCTTGAGGGAATAAACATTTCAATACATGCATTCAAGAGTCATAGGTGAAGGACCTGGACTCACTAACAGTCTGAGATTTAACCAGAAGTTTGCAGAGAACACTTTCCCTTTCTGACTTTCAACCAACATATAAAACAGGTTTCCAATATGACAACAAGGGATTATAATTGAGAAAGTGAAAGATGCACATTGTCCTTCAGAAGGCTTTCATAGGGAAACTCAAAGAAAGTTTAGAAAGAAAAGGAAACTGAAGCAAATTAAAACTTTCTGCACTTAAACTTACAGCAAACTATAAAGATAGTCTATTGCTTAACTGGATTAACATTATACCTTGTCCTAAAACCTAATAATCTTAGTTCCTGTTAACTGACATTATTTCCATATTCAACAAAGAAATGCATAACATTGTAGGAGACAAGAAAACCAGGCCAAAGACATAAAACAAAAATCATGGCCAGAAATCGATATGATAAAGAGGTTGGAATTATCAGAAAAAGAATAAATGGGAACAAAAAAAGCTATGACTAGTCCAAAAGGGCACTAACATAAAAGATGCCAACATGTAAGACCAGATGGGTAATCTGAGAAGGAACACAGGAATATAGAAGGACAAAAATTCATTGAATATCTTTTGTGAAACAATACTAGTTATAAAAAGTAGAGTAAAATACTTAACTAGTTGGAAGGAAAAAAATAAAAACAAAACCCTAAATAGAAATCAGTAGTACGATGTTTTTCCAAAGCTTAATAAAAAATACAAAAGAAGAAAAACTCGGGTTTTCACCAGTAGACCAGTCTTATGAGAAAGATCAAACTTTGTCCCGAGGGAGAGAAAATCGCATGTAGGCTAGAAACTTTGGTTTGCCTAAAGAAAGGAAGTGCATTAAGAGAAAAGAAGATATCTATTTTCCTATTTTGATTAAGCAAATAAATATTTTTATAAAAGTAATCAAAACAACAATATACTGGGTAGTTATATCATATGGATAAATGAAATCGATGAAAACCATTTGATAAGGGGTGTGATTTAAGAAGAGGAATACTGTGTTATGAGGTACCTGGGCTATAATTAAAGTGACATATTTCTGTTAGAAGATGGGGGTATGTTACTTGTAAAGGCATGTTGTGAACTTCAAGCCAATATACATTTACTTTCTTTTTTTTTTTTTTTTTTTTTCCGGGACCGGGGATCGAACTCAGGGCCTTAGTGCTTAGCGGCAAGCACTTAGCCCACTGAGCTGTACCTCCAGCCCTACATTTACTTTCTAAAAAGAAGTGCAATTACATTTTAAGAGAGTACAGAAAATGGAGTCATACCCGACTCAAATTCTACTCCAGAAATGAGTCAAGGAAAATAATGAAATGAGAAAATAAAGAAATGAGTCAAGGAAAATAATTTTAAAAAGAAACATCTTTATAACAGAACGTAACAACAGCACTCAAATTTTATAACTTAGATAAAATGGATCAATTTTTGAAAGAAATAAACTACTGAAACTTATTTAATGTGAGACAAATAACCTAGCAGGCCTATAACTCTTAAGGAAATTGAGTTAATAATTAATAATTATTCGGAGACTAAAGAATAGGTACAGACAGTTTTACTAATGAGCTCTACCAAAATGGGAGAAAATAATCTTATTTCTTCTAGAAAGATACATGGAGAAGTAATTTTTTAAACAATTTTGTAGTCAGCATAACACTAAGACCAAAAGGAGGTAAAATCCTGACAATAAAAGAATACTATAGGCCAGTTACCTTTTATGAATATAGATATTACAAAAATACTTGAATGTTGAAAAATACTCTGTGAAATATTAGCAAAACAAATGTGGAATGTATAATGGGAATTACACATAAATTTGTAGGATTTATTCCAGTTAGCAAAGCTAGCTTCAATTTAAGAACCAATCAATGTGATCCATCTAGTGAAGTAGTTGAAGAAAACTATGATGAGAAAAATAATTTTACAAAGTTTAATGACAAGACCTGATAAAATTTCTAGCCACAAAGGTCTAGAGAGGATTCCCTCAATTTGCAAAAGGGCATGTAGAAAAACTGATATCTAACATCATACTTAATGGAGAGAAACTGGAGGCTTTCTTTCCAAGATAAAAAAGGTAACAATATTTTCATTTTATACTCCTATTCATATTGCAAATCCTAGCTAAGATGATCAAAGAAAATGAAACGTATATGGAATATGAGAGAGGAAATATAATTGTCTTTGTTCACAGACAGTATGGTGGTTTATGTAGAAATGAACAAATAATTGGAAAGAAACTAAACTAAACCAAACATACAAAAGCACTCTTGGAAATAATATGCTATTATAGCAAAGCTCTAGGATATAAAATTAACATAAAAATCTACTGGTATTTTTATATGCCAGTAATGAAAAAGTAGAATTTGGAATAAAAATATACTACATTTACTCCTCATCTCAAAATTAAATACTTGGGCACAAATCTAATAAAATATTTGTATGTTAGGGTTTTGAAGAGTAAAAAATATGTAGAAGAGATTGGCTTCCTATGGCTTACTAGGTTGGTTTACATTGTCTACCTGTGGAATAGGGGTGGCAGAATGTGAAATGGTCATCTGTGTACTCTAGATATGCAGTTGAAAGCTGAAATCCTAGATTTCACTGTAGTCTGCAAATCCACGCTGGAAACCAAAGGATCTGCTTTGGAAAGCTGAAGAGTCTGTGCTGGAAGACTTACGGAATGGGAAGAACTTTCAAAGGTGATAGTGAAGACTAGGGCTCCTCTGGAGAGGCCAAGAGGAAGACTTCCTTCTTTCCCTTTTCATCCCACTCAGGCTTCAAGCCTATGGGTGCCATGCACATCCTGGACAGGACTTCCCTGCTTGGTTTTTGGCTTACATATCAATCATCGAATCCACACTTGTGCTCCACTAATCCACTAGGCATTTCTTAATGCATCCACACTGCCATCACAATTAACTGTCACAGTCTGCCCCTTGTTAATTTGACAGACACATGTTCTTAAGCCATATTTGGTTTCCAAATCCAGTACCAGGTTCATAAGCAAACTAACATGATTTACTTAACCTGCATCAAAAAAATATATACTAATTTCCTCCCCATAATGGAAGGCAAAGTGGTCAGGGTTTTCTTTTGCTGGGGGTGGGGGGATGCTCACGCTTGTCCTAAAATTTTATAATTTAAACATTATAATATAGATTTAACAATACTTAAGATCTATGTTAAATCTATCAACATTATGTTTCATGAAAGAAAACAAAGATACCTGTTTAATATATGTGTATACATGCACAAGTGTATTAATAAAATAGGAAAGAAAAATTACAGATTTTATTTTTTACGTGGTCATATAGTTAAAGCTGGTGTTTACACCTGCCTTCTCTTCCACTTGTTCTGTATTCCTTTGGCTTTTGAAAGCACCTCAGCAGGTGTTGGTTCTTTACCTGGCTGGGTGAGCCCTACTGCCTTCATTCATGAAGGTCTGGGGCTGTTTGTTGTCCTGCCTGGACTTGGTTATTGTAGTTATATATTTACCTTAATAACAAGGCATGGTAATAGTAGGAGACATCCTAAGGGACTTTATGTACTCTCTATACATTTTTCCTTTTCCTCATTGTAATAGTCCAATTTCCTCTCGGTGGTCTGGACCAATCACCCCTGTCAGCACTGTACTGTAACACCCTTCTTAGCTTGCTCTCTCAGACACACGAGGAACCCAAAATAATCAGGGGGAAGTCTTAGCTTCCAGTTTAATGTAATCCTTGTTGTTTTTCCTGATACAAAGCCTTCTCCACTTTGGAACTAAAACTTGTAGGCAATCAGAGCCTAAGACTGAGGGAAGCAGAGGCAAAATTTTTGCTAGTAGGTCACTAGGGGTAATAGTGAGTGGCACCATTCCCAGTTCCATTGAAGTTGACATCACAATTAACTATCACATATGTGATAGTTTCCACAAAATCTATATGTGGAAACTATACTACTGATGAAAAAATTGAAGACCTAATAAATGGAGACACAGTCCATTTTTACATATAGGAAACCTTGATATTGCTGTATGTTAATCATTCCCCACTAAATCTACAGATTCAGTGAAATCCCAATTAGGTTATCAGCAAGTTGTAGAAAGGATGTCAGCAACTTGACTAAAAACTACCTGAAATGTAAAGACCCAAAGGCAGAACAAAGTTGGAGGTCTGCAACTGCCTAAATTTATGCCTTCCTGTAAAGCCCAAGTAAGCAAGAGGATATGATACTGGTGGAAGGATAGGCATATAATTCAATAGAATTGAAGTGAGAGCACAAAGGTATATAAATAAAACCAATTGGTTTAGTAAACACGAGTGCAGTTCAATTAATAAAAGATGTCCTTTGGTACGGTGTTGGAATACGAGTATCTCTGTGCAAAAATAAATGAATCAAATAAAATCTGGACACAGACCTTATTACATGAGTTGCAATAATTAAGTCAAAGTGAATTATAGATCAAAAAATAAAATATAAAAATTCTACAAGAGAAAATAGGATAAAGTCTAGGTGACTTTGTATTGGTGATGGGTTTTTAGAAATATGAAAAGCATAATCCATGAAATTAAAAAAGCATAACATTTTGAACTTCATTAAAATTAAAAACTGTTCTGTGAAAGATGCTTTTAAGAGCATGAAAGGAGAAGTCATAAACTAGGAAAACACATTTACAAAATATACTGAAAAATAATAGTTTGTACCCAAAGTATATCAAGTCTCTTAGCATTTAAAAATAAAAATATAAGCAACACAGTTGAAAATTAAAACTATGTACTTGAAAATGTTTTTTAATTTTATGTATTATCTTAAGCCCAACATCTATTATGAGTTAATTTTTGTTTCACTGTGCGGCTTAAGGAAAAGTTAAGTTTTTTAGATAATTGTTTTCTTTTTTCCTGTCATAAGAGTAAAAACAGAGAAATCAATGAAAAATGGATAGTTCTTTAAAAAGAGAAGTAAATTTGACAAAAGAAGCAAGATTGGGAAAGGAAAGAAAAAAGATACATATTACCACTACCACGAGTCAAAGAAAGGTTGTTACTACCCGGCCTACAGACATCAAAAGGACAGGAGGAGAATACTTACTAACTCTACAGACATAGCTTTGATAACTTAGAGGAAATGAAATTACTCATTGAAAAATGCAAACTACCGAGATCATTTGTTGATAGTCTTTTCATGAATGGTGTCGACAACTCTGGCTTCATTTGTTGAAAGACTGTATTTGTCTTTCTTTCATTTTTATGAATACTTTTATCCACGGTACTTTTACCCTGTTTGATTCTATTTTTCTTTTTTTTATTAGTACCTATTTGTAGTACATGATGTTTACATAAATTGTGAGGAATTAATACACATACATAACGCATCTTAATTCCTTTTTATCACCCCCGTTCCTTTTTTTCCCCCTTCCCTCCCATCTGATTGCCTCACTTGTTTTGACATGTGTTTGCAACACATAATGTTTACAATTCTTGTGTGGAGTTGGTACAAATATATAATGTGTTTTAATTTCTCTTTTCATGCTCTTTTGCACTCTCCCTCCTATCCTCCTCTCCTTGATCTTCTTACACCTTGTGAAAGATCCCTCTCTCTGCTTCCTATTATCTACTTTTTATTTTTTTCTTTATTTATATTTTGCATTTCTTAGAGAAAGCATGAAATATTTAAACGTGTGTCTGGTTTATTTCACTCAATACTATTTCTCAAAGTGCATGTATTCTCCTATAAGTGGCTGAAGTTTATCCTTCTTTGGGGAGAGTAGTACCTTACTGTGCATGAATATCAAATTTTCCCCCAAGACTTAGCTATCCTGAATTGTTCTGCTATAAACATGGGTATGTATGTATCAGTGTAATACAATGTCTTTAACTCTTTTGAGAAGGTGTTTAGAAGGGGAGGAGTCGGGTCAAATGGAATTTCTAGTCTCAGGTTTTTGAAGAATTTCCATACTGATTCCCATAGTGGTTGTACTAGTTTATATTCCCTCCAAGAGTTTATTGAAAGGTTTCCTCTTTGTTTTTCTTTTGCAGTCTTACCAGAATTTGCTATTTTTTGATATCTTGATGATGACCTTTCTTTCTAGGGTAATTTCTCTTTCTGTAATGGATGGTGATGTTGAGTATTTCTTCTTGTATCTATTGGTCATTTGCACTTGCTCTTGTGTGAAGTGTCTGTTCATGTAAATTACCCATTTTTATTTGGTCTTTTATTCTGAGTGTGGTTTATTTGAGAGAGGAGGCAGTTTAGTTTTGTATCTGAAGTACAGCTGGCCAAAAATGTTTCCCATTATGTGATTGTCTTTTCACTATGGTAATTGTTTCTTTTGGTGGGCTGAAGCTTTTTACTTTGATGTGAGCCCTTTTGTTGATTCTTGGTCCTATTTCCTATGTAATCAGGTTCTGTTCAGCAGGTCTTTACCTTTGCCTGTGACATAACAGTTTTACCTATTTAATCACTGTAGTAGGATGTCTTAAGCTCGTTGGTTAAATGTTTCTGTCTTAATACTTCTTTGATTCAGTTTTATTTGACTTTACTTGTTTTATAAAGTTGGGTTGGTATTGTTCAATGTGTGTATGTTATCTCTTCCTGTTGCATTGTTCCCTTAACCAATATATAACATTTTTGCATTTTAAAATCTTTTTTCATTGAATAACTTTTCTTCCTTATCAAAAATCATTTGGGGATAGTTTAGGTCTATTTCTAGGTTTTCTATTCTATTAATCTATGAACCTATCCCTCCACCAATACTTCACCAATACTACATGGTCTTTAACTCTAGTAGTCTTAAAATCAGATAAGTGGTTTCTATAATTTTATTTTATTTCCAAAAATGATTATAGCTACTAGTGTTATTTCATCTTACCGTATAAATTATGGAATTTTTCTCCTATGCCTATATGACTTCATGATGGGATTTTGATAGGACTAATTTAAAATCTATTAATCAACTTTGAGAGAATTAAACATTTTTACCATGGTCAGTTGGAAGCAGTTAATAGGCATAGTATATCTGTCTTTTTATTTTACCTTCTGGCTTCTTTAATTAAAATGTCATTTGCAAGATACAAGTCTTAGGTGTGTTTGTTACATTAATCCTAAGAATTTCATTATGTTTTCATTGATTATCAATAGTCCTGCATTTTTAATTTCAGTGTTTGTTGTTCATATATGGAAATATAATTTAGGTTTGTATTGGCATTGTATCATATGAGCTTTCCACTTTCCAGATGGTTTCCATAACCATCTGAAGAAGTGATTCTTCATCTATCCTAGGGGGATTTCATCTCTTCCATGGCTTCTGCTGACCGCAGTTCAGGGGGCCTGACCACTGATGGCGTGAGAGACAGAGTGATATCTCAATTCTATTGGATGCAGGATAAAGCCAGGCTCCGTGGTGTTTTCTGCTGATATTGCACTGTGTGGGTGGGGGTTTCTCTTACTAGTCTGTGGAGATAAAGGTCCTGGCTCCCAAATGACCCTTTTTTTGAATGGGATTAATGATCATCAAGGAATTTATAAACTATCCAATAGATTCAAGATTTTAGTATTGCTTTGCATTTTAAATGCTTCTAAAGAAAGCAAGGGGGCTATTACATAACATAAAATTTTAACTCTATTATGTTAAAATAAGAATATAACTTATTCTACATTTTGTTTTTTAATTCTGTATTGAAAATCACATAACATACAAAAGCTAATCTTTTTGTCAAAAATCTTTATTTTTTTCTTGGTAGCTCTCTTTGCAATGTCAGAATAAAAATAAAAGTCAAACCACTAAAACAAAATTTTGAAACTATTGTTTCAGACTTAACAACTGAGAATTAATGGTGAATTAATAATTTAGAATTAATTACTACTCAGTGAATACTGGACTTTTTAAACTTGGAGAATGGTGATGAACAGATCATGTAGGCATTTAAGAAAACACCTGTTAGATAAAATATACTTAATATTTTTTCAGCCTTATAATTTGTATAATATAATAAAGGAAAAATTCTTTGATACCTTGCCTGTCCATGCCTAAATATTCACTCAAAATATCAAAAGAGTTCAGTTATTTCAATTACTTATGAAATTTCAAACTGTTTTTCTGAAAAGTATTCAGGTGTGAACACAAAGATACCAACACATTACCTTTATAAAAGTTTCCAAGAGGAAAATTAAATGAGAAATTTTGTTAACAAACTTTAGATTATAAATGTATCATGAGATAACACAGTATCTTTGATGTAGGAATTTAACACAGGCTAGACTTGTCTGACTTTTAAGGAAGCAGAGTGTTTTGCTTGCTGATACCATTTTACCTTGGAAGACACAGGAGTCCTAACAAAAAAGGCCACTGTGGAGCCACATCTTTACTAATCAATGACAAACTCATGAAAAGTTCAATTATTTGAGCTAATATAGAGAATGAAGTTTTATGTTAAATTCTTCTCTAAGCCAAGTTAGTCTAGCAAGACAAATTAATGAGCTGATTTCCACCAGTGTATAAGAGATTGGAATATAACACATATGAATGGATTATTTTTATTATAATTTTTAAAATAGTTTAAAAGCCACACGTGATGGCACTCACCCGTAATCCCAGCACTGAGGATCCCAGAACTTCCTGCAGGTGTTCCTGTGTACCTCTGACTTGCTCCCTGCAAGTTAACACCAGCAGAGCAATGACAAACACATGGCCAATGCCACACGCCATAGCTTTGGGGATTCTACGGTGTATTTGTAAAGGGACCACGTAAAATCTGCTAGTCAAGTCGGTGGAGACTGAAAAACATTTTACCTCGGTTATGAATAGCATTCATATTTATTTAACACTCAACATGGTTTAAACTTACAATTTGCTCATATGTGGATATGTGTCTAAAACCATTTAAATCCAACTCCTTTAATAAAACTTCATGATTTTTTTCCTAAGAAGGCAGAAAGTTCATGGCTAGTATTTTCACCTGAAACCAAACATGAGATTATATAAGTGCCTTCCACGCACTTACAGAGATGTGTTTACACAAACCCCACAATGCTTGCTTGCTGACTGGGGAAATAAGTAAAGAATAAGAAGTAACTGTTTTTTCTTCACTTACATTTTGTGACTTTACATTTTAAATACTTACATCAACCATTAAAAATGCAGTGGAAACTTCTTTAGAGACTGCAGAAAGGCAAAGTCCATATTTAAACTGTAGCCTCTGAAGTTTCTAAGGAAGCTCAATCAAATAACAATTCACCTGTGCATTCTGTTCAGTCTTCTAAAGCCTGATAATGTTGCAGTCTTAATTAAAAAAAGAACTAATGCAGCTTTCAGTTTTTGCTTTTGTAGATCAAGGGAAAAGCACTCAACACCTCTGTCAACATCACGTGGAGTGGTTCACTTACAGGTTGATTTTATTCAGTTAAATATCAGTCAGTCCGGGAAGGAATCCTACCAGACTCCGTGTTGTATGTTTACTCATGTTTTTGCTTCAAGGTTAAATTACAAGTTTTAAAACGTGATAGTTGGTCTAAGACTGTAAGTAGCCAAACTTTCAACCTGTGGGAGCTGGCCTGCATAGTGACTCATCGGGCTCCACAGCGGTCTTACGCTCTCCAGCCCCAGTCTGCTTCAGATCTGGGACACACTTTCAGCAATTCACTTCTCCGTTATTATGCTTTGAAAAGTTCAGGGTTAGGCCAGCATTTTCCTTTCTCATTCTGAAGTTGAACTGTCATAAAGGTCCCTACAAGGGACTGCTGTTAAGATCCTTGTAGGTTCAAATCTGGGGTTCATCAATAAAAGAGGACACCCTTTGACCAAGTCCTCGTTAATAGAACTCACGTGCTTTCTCAAAGGTAGGAAAGACCCTTGACTCATAGATCCACGACGCTCCAGCACTGTAAGAGATCTCAAGAGACAGCTACAGATAATCATTACATGTACAGTTCTAACCAGAGACTCACCTTGAAGGGTTCAAACTGCAAATCAGTCAGTTCTATCAAGGATCTATATTGTTTAAAAAAAAACAGATCAATAGATGCAATAAAAATTAAATGTATAATATATGTTTTCAATATTAAATCCATGCACATGCTGTGTGCATTATTTTTCCTAGGTCTCTGCATGGAAAGAAAAACAAATAGATTGCCATGTCACTTGTGCTTAAATAGATTTTCTTAGGGAGTCTTAAAGGTTAAGGTGGTTAAGGGAAGAGAACAGAATTAATAGTTTTGGGAGAGGCTTAGAGTGAACAGAGAAAAATATAGACTTTAAACAAGCTGGAGAGAGAAAAATAAAAAACGAAACTTGTCCGGACAAATTAGATGGAGTCAGTATAGAAAGAATGATGTAATCATCTAGTTGTGAAGTTTTGTTTTGGTTTTATTTTTGCTTTTTGCTTGCAGGGAATAAAAACGAATCTTTTCTTGGGAATCCATGACTCAGTCTTTATCTGAAGTAAACTTTGGATGTCAGCGCAATGAAGAGAAAGCAGCTTAAATAGTAGTAATTATAAGTCTAATAAGCTCGGGGCTTTACTCAGGTAATATAGTATACTTCATAGGATTGTGGGTAGAACTTGTTACCTCATTTTATTCCAGAAAAAAATGCCACCAAAAAACATAGCATGCCAAGATCTGTGAAATTTAGTGGGGATCTCACTGACATTTTCTGCTTGTGCCGTTGTCATTCAAGCACAAGCCACCATCAGTCCCTGTAAAATTCACTACTACACCCAGTGCTGCCTCAGGGAAGCCTGAACAAATCCATCTCCAGGAGGCAGTCTCTTTCTCCTCTCTTTTGGGGTAAGAAAGTAGTGAAAAAGTTTGTTTGACTTTCCATTTTAAAACACATCTCTCTTTTCTAGGAACAAGCAATGATTTAAAGGCCTGTTTAATTCTAATTAATTTAGTGACAAAATAAATTAATGCCATGAAAGGAAAGCTGTTAATTATACCCTAATAACAGGGATGTTTCTCACAACCCCATATGCTGTAACCATCTCTTCTCCATTCTCCTTCTAAAGCTGATTACCACCTCGCTGAGGACTTCTTTATTTAAATTTGATAGGATAGATACTAGGAGTTAGGATTTGGAGAACTCAGATTTTATTTGATTCATCTCAGCCATTTCTGGTGACAAGAATCTAAATACTTCTGGAATTCAGGTATATTCATTCAGTGTTCATGAGTTTATGCTGTTGGTTTGCCCTGGTTAGGTACCAAAGATTCAAAGATAAATTAAACAGTCTCTACTTTCATTCATTCCGTTCTATGTTTGGAATCATACCGCAAGCCAATACCACACACAGGAAGATGTAGAAATTATTGTCCTATAGAAGCAGAAAGAAAAGGACACTGACCCAAAGCAGGCACATGGTAAGTGGCAGAGGAATAAGGCTAGGGAAATTTTATAACGATGGGCAAGGATATTTTTCTTTTGTCTCTTTGAGACAACAAGACAAAAAGAATAAGAAGTAACTATTTTACTAATAGTTTAACTCTGCAGTTCAGGCTGGCCTTGAACTCACAGCAGTCCTCCTTCCTCAGCCCTCAAGTGCTGGGATTACGGGTGTACACAACCATGTCTGGCCTGTAAGAAAGAATTATTTAGGTAAAAGCCAGAGGATGATGGGCAAGCGGTAGTAAGTGCAGGTGAAGGGAAAGTGAGCACAGATGCGAGAGAGAACATGGTGTATGCTGGAGTGACAGGCTTATCAGTGAAGAATCATAACTCTAAAAACAATGAGCGGTGAGACCTGAGGGGTTCCTGTGGGCCAGCAGCCATGCACAAATGGCACCACACTGCTATTACTTTCCCAGTCCTCAATCCAGTCTCTGTGCACTCTCCACTCTGCAAGGTTCCAAGGGAGGAAAACCCAGCCCCACTCCCACAGGACCTTGTGACACACTCTTAGTTTGAGTCCATCACAGTGCATCTCCCCCTTCATAGTAACTGACTGGGTAACGGGCACACCAATGAGATATACTTGGCCAGTAACATGTGGAGAACACATCCTAATTTGCCCAGGACAGTTTTGTTGTTTACCTTTTATCCTGCAGTAGGTATTAATATCATTCTCTGTCACACTTCAAAGTGGTTTTGTTTGGAAGATAAATTATTTAGTGATCACAGGTCTGATTCTTCTAGGAAACGCTTTATTGTTTCTTAAAAAAATATTTAAGGAGAAAGAATCTCTCTTTCTCTGAGTAGGAAGGTGCAAGGGTATTGCCTAAAGCTGCTATAGCCATCTCATGGCCAAAATGCTGAAGAGGGCAGACTGAAGAGACAGAAAGCATCTGGATCCTTGAAAATATCATGGGGCTTCTGAATAATGTACTCTAAAATCACCCTCTGTTCATCTTTCCTGTTATGTGAGGTAATAAAATTCCTTATTGTGTACATCGATTAAGTTGGAGTTTATTATCCCTGAAGATACAAATATATTAACTGGTTGTAGGGATTGGAAATTCTTTATGTTATGAATTACACACATAGAAGATAGTGTGTACCTAGGAAGAAAAAGAGAGCAAACATTAGAAATAATTTCATCCAAACACTCATTTTTCCCTAAATAAACAAACTAAAGATCACAGTGAGGGAGGAGAATTATCTTAGATCACATATTTTGGTATCTGGAAAGTGACACTAGCATTTGATGTTTTTACAGCACCCCAAGGTTATTTTCTGCAGTCCTGTGTACCAGAGAAGGAGAAGAAGCTCATATGTATCATAAGGGAGGCCTCTGCCCCATGCGTGACCATTATATGACTAAGACTTGGTCACTAAGCAGTCCACAGTCTAAAGAAGTAAACATGATGGAAATACCCAGTGTGTCAGACTATAACCTAGGGGATTAACAAATACTATTTCACAATTTTTGCAACAGTCCTTTAAAACTGACATTCCTATTATTTTCATACTATTGAAAACGCTGAGAGTTATAGGTTATCTGCTCAAAAAACCAGCAATGCCATGACTTGCACTCATGGGCCTCCAACAGTTAAGGGGATGGTTACAGAAAATAGCAGAAAGGCAGAGAAAGTTGGAGGGCTTCAGAGAACTCCGAGTAACTTTCAAAAGCATTTAAAATTTTCAAGAAACTCATCAAGACTCTTCCAGTAGATAGTTTTGTTCAGTTTGAAATGTACGTAAGACTCAGGAGTTGGGATTTTCATCAATGGGAAATTGTTTTTTCATGGGGAACTCATTTTACTCCCCAGTGGTACCAGAAAACTTTCCACAGTTTTGCCCTTGGTTAAAGCTAATGACAAAAATCTTTCCCAAAGCCTGTCTTGTGGAGTTCTTTTTTATCATCTTCTGTAGAAATTTTCCTGGAAATGAGGTTAATGCAGGAAGAAACAAAGCCAAGAGGCAGAAGAGGCAGGTTCTCAATGGCATGACTTTTCATTCTCTGAGGATTTGTATCCAAGTAATTTGGAATTCTACTTTTCTTATACTTTTTAGTTGCCTGAGCAAATAAACTTCCTTTCTAACATAAGTCAATTTGCATCTAGTTTCTTTCACTGTAAAAAGTGATTTATTTACCATCATGATGATTCAGCTATTGCTTTCATCTCTTTTTCTTTTTGAGATTAATTCTTTTAATCGTGGACTCTTTTAATTGTGGACTCATCGTGGGCTTCACATTCAAATTATGAAGGACATATAATATGATGGCTTGGAAATTCATCTTCCAGGATTGGGTTACATTTGGGTGAATGTTACCATCTAGTTCCCCAAAGTGCACCTGTTGAATGGTTCAATGATTGTTTTGTATCCCAATATCTGTAACTATAGAGCATGGTGACATGACACTAACATTGACAGTTCATGGATTTAAAATGTATCTGTTCTTGCTTTGCCTCCAAGGTGAATTATAGACATTACAGGTACTCTGAGCCCTAGATCCAAATTCAAGCCAGTTTTGTTCTCCATTTTCTCGTTTATGGAAACTAAAGAACGCACTAAAGCGACCTTGTTTGGTGCAATAGGAGAGCTTCCAAAGAGGGCATGTAAATTGAATTCTATTTTAAATATGCTAGAGAGTTCTCTATTGACTTACGTCCTACTGTGAACCCTTTAAAAAGTGAATAATTAGTTTCTAAATTTAGCCTTTATATAAACCTAGGTTTTTAAACACTGGGTTTGTCTGAAGTCAGACCCTTTACAGAAAAGAACAAAGTCCTCTTTCATGTGTGTTCTTCATGAATTTGGAAGTTACCTGATGTCCTTTTAGCAAACCTACCTTTTAAAAAAACTTTAATCAGTAACATGGTACTTCTTGTGCATACTATGAAAGAAATCTCACTCTTCAAAGCAAGAAAAATGTTTAGACTAATCCCTCATGATAAATGTTGGTTGACTGAAAATATGACAGACTCCCTATCCTCACCCCTGCCAAACACCCATACTGGCATGCACACTAGGACAATTGTACATTATTTGTAACGCTGCTGCATTTTAGTACATTTTAGAAAATGGAAGTACATCTACTTACATGGGAAACTGTGGTGATGTTTTAAAGACATTAATATTGATTGTCATATATTTTACAAACACTATTTATTTACCTCAGAGGCATTTGGAAACCTCAGTTGTTTTTTTTTTTTTTAATTTTATTTTAAAGACAAAAGAATGGAGACATATGAACCAGAAAAGCCATAAACAATACAGAAAATACAAAGTTATACAGAATATAGTAGGGAATTAGAACTGGATGTTGTATTACATAGTTATCTTCACATTAGTTAACACAAAAACATTAAAGGAAATACCAAATTATAGATAAGATA
>PVLD010024292.1:0-25083 GCA_004027595.1 Dinomys branickii
CTGTGGACTCGTCCCATTGCTGTCAGGAACAGGTGGTGATTGCGCAGGCCGCCGAGGCTCAAGGTGCTCACAGAGGGCGTTCAGGGTGAGAGCCGAAGCCCAGTAACTCAGTTCATGCTTCCTGCTTGATGCTGGAGTGAGAAGGACGTGGTGTCGTGTGAGCCACCTCCATCTGCAGCTCTCTCTTGCTGTTGTGCTCGAGCATATTTTTGATGGTTCATGATTTATCTAAAGATCTGAGGCTAAACCAACAGGGATGGCTCTCTGGGGGATCATTTCATGTATTGGAGCCTGGGAAATGAAGAATCTATTTAAAAGGAAGTTAGTAAAACAAAGTGTCCAAAAGCAATGGCTCTCAGGAGCTTCTATGCTCTTATTATTACAAATGTAAAAAGTAATGACGAATCTGCACATGAATCTCACACAGACATCATATTTCTACCTAGGAAAAAAAATAGTCCTAAAATCTTTTCTGGCAAAGTTAACTAGATTGTCAGTGGTGATCACTGGAAGAAATCCTTGGGCCAAAAAGTCCTAAGTGCTGTAGAAAAATTATAATATGAGAGAATTTGAAGCTGAAAAAGATCCTTACAGATTATTGAAAGATGAACTCAAAGAGCTACCGTACCTGCTTAGGTCACATACCAGGTAAATGGAAAGGCCAGATCACAGATCATAAATGCGTGTGTTCTGATTAGCACAGTGCTCATTTGACTACACAGTGGGCTGTGTACCTGTATTTTAATGAAATTTTCACTCTTTAGAAAACAGAAATAATTAAGTGCTATTCTCATGTATAATTATGTATTGTTTAATGTCTGGGATGTGAGATGATTTTGAAAAATGTTAGGTGACTTTGTCAGTGTGGCATCATAGAATGTACTATACAAAATTAAGATGGGTGTGGTTTCACTAGGCACCTCGACCTTACTAAACCAGTGTTCTAAATGCAGTCTGTGTTCATGGGAATCTGTTGTTAGACAGCAAATCACTTTCCTAAACCTTGCAAGCTTCAGTAACCTCCAAACCCATTGCAATCCAGGTGAAGAAGGCTGACTTCTTTGCTTAGGATATGCAGCATGCATGTGTGCACACGCGCACACGCGCGCACACACACACACACACACACACACACACACACACTACCGTTCCATTGAAGTAATGGGTTCAATAGAGGTGTTAACCAAGTGATGACAATAGCAGAAGAAAATTCTCAAACTCTTTTCAGCTGTGTGATGCTATGACTTGTAGTCTATTCATGTAATGAGATATTTAAAACATCAGCATTCTCATTCCCATAATGGATTTTTAACTCTTTGTTTTGACTTAAAAACTGGGGTCTTTGCATGTGTGGTTCAATTCAGTGTAGGGTGAGATAAGTCTTCTAGAAAGGTTATCAGCACTGTCCAATCTGCTGAGGGAATTGGGAAGTAAACGTCATACACTGGTAGTAAATGTTATGCTGGCATGATGAGTTGTTTCCAGGAATTGAAATATCATAGACCGGGTTATTCTGGGAAGAAGAAACCCGCAGCAGACTTGGGGAGGTTGGGAGAATGAAGCAGGAGACAAGTTAATGGGACACTTCCCGGGAACACCAAACAGAGACCCACTGTCATCATCTTCCTAGTTCTTAGTAGGGCTTTTAATCTTACTTTCATTGCATTGAGTAATTGTCCATATCTGCAAAGCTAGAGTCCATTCTGGTCATTGAAACAGAACATTAATCGTAAGATTCAATCACCCATAAAAAAGCAATGCTCCGAACTGCCTTCCCTGCTCTCTCTCAACATAATGTCTAAAATATGAGTGTTAGCAGCATAATAGGGTTCCCCCTTCTCTTTCAGGAGAAAATCTGATAGCAAATATGTATTTTAAGGCAGTGTACTTACTGAACAATGTAAGAGGAAGTCATTAAGAATATATCAATTTTTTAGCCTTTATCAATTTAAGCTAGTTTCTAGGATCCAACAAAGTAATAACAGTATAGTAATAGCCCGAGAACACAAACAATTTCTTTTTAAAGAACCTACTAAGTACAAGGTTAACTAGCTAAACACACAAGCCCCCTATTAAAGAAAAAAACATGACTTCTCAGGAGAAAACTGGTGTTTATGGGATACTACATCAGGGGAAGAAGAAAACCAGGTAACTACCACTACCCAGGAAGCCTCCTAAAAGACCTCAGCTGAATATGGAAATAGTATGGAAACAGGAAGTCTTTCATAAAGAAAAGACTGTATTTAAAATATATGCACTAAAAGTGGAATGCTATTTTTAACAACTTTCTGGCAAAGGGAAGCAAGTGTCCCAGAAATATAGAAACTAGATCAAGAGCTAACATCAACTGGGCATTTAGTATGTTAGAAAGTTTACACCAATTATTTCATACACTCCTTAGCCAAATTTATGATGTATGTACTATTAATATTGAAATGCAATATTTAATATTTATAGCACACTGGGCATTATAAACTCACCTTTGAGCACTCATAAAGGCCTTGTGCAGTAAGTACTAATGTATGCCTACTTTACAGAGGAGGAAAGAATATATAGGAATGCTAAATACCTTGTTCAAAGTAAGTAGAAGAGTCAGGATTTCAATCCAGGTGGACTGAATCCAGAGGCTGCCCTATGCCTTACTGCCAATATTTGGAGGTCTTTAATGTGCCTGTGGTATATTTTCCTTTTCCCTTTTCCATAATATTGAGATTGAACACATCTTTACTTATTGAGGTCCAGTATGGCCATGTGCTGCTTTCTGCCCTAGAACACCTCTGGGACTAACCCTGACCACCTCTGCTTGATTTCATTTTAGCTGTGCTTTCTGAGGATTTATTCAAGTAGACCTGAATGCAGCTGTGAGGATCAAGATTCACATTAAAACCCCTAAGAAACAGTGGTCAGGTGAAGGCACAGTTAACCATAGAAGCTGTGTGTTGGAAAGTTCCAGGATGTAAGGACAGCTTGACCAAGACTCTAAGGTAATACTGTGGCAGATTGGAAAAAGCCAAAAACACAAGGATGATGAATAGTTGGACCAGGGAAGCAGAAGGTCAGCACGGCCACAGGGGTTGGATTCCATAAGACCCCTGAGATGATAGCAAGTGTGTTGGTTTTCCCTCTAGGTAAAATGAGCAACCAGCACAGTGTTTTAAATATTTTGTTCTGTTTTTAGAGACAAGGTCTTGCCATGTAGTTAGGCTGGCTTTGAACTCACTGTATAGTCCAAATCCAGGCTGGCCTCAGACTCTCAGCAGTCCTCCTGCCTCATCCTCCCCTGTGCTGGGATTATAGGTCTATGCAACCACACCCAGCTCATTAAACTGAAAACTGAGATGATGGAATTCACCTAACTGATGAACTGTGAGCAGTCTAGGATAAGAATATAGGCAAATAAATTGATAAACAGATATGGCAAAGGCTGGTATAGGCAGGATTGACAGGGAAGATCAGAAACTCAGGGTTGAGTGTGTTGAGTTCAGGATGCTTATTAGACATCAGCACAAAAATAACCAGGAGAGAGTCGAAAAGTCTTTCGGAGAAAGACAAGCACTGCATGAAGAAAGTAAGGCCCATTTAACAAGGCTTTGATTTAAAAGGAAAAAAAAAGATATACTAACATCGGCTCACTGATTTAAACGCAAGCCAGTGATGGTAGACCTTTTAGAGTCTTCAGTGGTGCAAACAGCCCACCACGGCTCATGCCATGGGCTCTCCACCACTGATCTTAGCCAAGTATATAAAACTGGAACCTCAGGTCCTTGCTGGAATTGAAACTGCATGGTGGGAGGAGATGAAAGGGCTGCAGAGGAGATCTAAAACTCGCTTCCCACCCAGCATTTAGAAGAGGAACCAGCAAGTGAGACTGACAGAGGCACAAAAAGTAAAGGAGAGCTTCATGTCTTACAAGGTAAGTAAAGGGTATATCTCAGCAGGGATTTTTTTCCCTTTTAGATCAAAGCCTTGTTAAATGGGCCTTACTTTCCCCATGCAGTTGTATGTCATGTGTACCAGAGAGATTGCTGCTCTTGTGGTTGAGCACACTTAAGACCAGGTAGTCAGCTGCAGGTCACCAGGGGCTGGTTGGTCTCAGTGGTGGCGAACCTATAGTGTGCATGTTGCAGTGGGCTGTTTGTATCAGTGGAAGCTCTGAAAGTTTTGCCATCATAGGAGGAATGAGCTCCGTGGAGTCAGCTCTGCACCACATGATCCTATGCTCCAAGGGACCAGCCTAGGCTTGTTCTTACAGCAAGAAACAGAGGTCTGGAAGAGTGAGAGCAACTGAAAGAACAAACGGAGGAAAGGCGCAGCCATCTAGAGTCCTAGGCTTGGAACTGAAACACCCCATTGCCGCTCACCGTGGCCCAAGCAAGCCACAAGGTCAGCTTGTATTCCAGGTGTGGGATGCAGACCAGCTTCACGTGAGGTAAGTTGCCATCACGTGGCAAAGGTGTAGTAGAGAGGGCTGAAAAGTTGGGGAGTATTTTGTAATCACTGTCTACAACCTTCTATCAGGTTCTGTAAGGAGGCCCCCCTCAAAATCTCACAGACCATCCCTGCAGCTGTACTGCACACCCTGACTACATTGCTTCCCCCATTTCTGGGCCTTCCTACACCCGCTGTTCAGATTGTACAAACCGCTCCTGTGCATACAGCTCTCACCCTCTCTGGACGCATTTGGCTGTTGTCATTGGAAGCATATATAATACATTAAAACTTAAGCAGGGGACTGGCATGTTATAAGCATTCAGTAAGTGGTAGCTATCACCGTTCTTCACCACATAACCGTCTGAAAATGTCCTCTAATAACTTTTAGGCAGAACCTTGCCCATCCCTCTGATTAGGCTATCTCTTTAATCAAAGCAAGGTGTCTTCTGTGTCCCTGTGCTCTTACAGTGGCCAGCACAATGGGAGGTGCATAATGAGTACTCAGTAAAATCTTATTAATTGTTAAGCCTTGATCTAAAGTCTAAGGCAGTTCTTATAGCGTGTAAATTATCTCATAGTATCTTGAAGCTACAACAGCTTTAAAAACTATTTTATGAGTACATGTTTGCAGTATGTAATTACATTTAGCGGGGGAGTTTGTATATGTAGAAAACACTTTTTTTCTTTTTCGTTTTGTCTTTTTTTTTGAGACGGGGTCTTGCTATGCAGTTCAGGCTGGTAAAGAGCTCACTTTGTGGGCCAGGCTGGTCTCAAACTCACAATGATCCTCCTGCCTCCCCCTCCCGAGCTCTGGGATTATAGGTGTGTGCCACCATGGCCGGCACACTTCTTTTTTTTTTTTTTTTGGTCCCCTTTACTCCCCTCCCTACCCTCTCCAGCTGTTCTTCCTCTTCCTACCAGTTCTGAAAATGCTAAGAAACATATGTCTTGGAGAAAACTCCTCAGTTAGAAAGAACTCTTCTCTAAAGAAATCATCTACATTTTTTCTCACATGTTTATAACAATTTTGCCCCTTGGAACTAAAGAAGTTTACTTAAAAGTTCTGGACACCTGAAAAAGCAGGTATTAATTATATTTCAAGAGCTCTGCTTTGCATTTGTAGCAAACATTGTCACAGCCATTGAGTTCAAACTAGATTCTGCTTTTGCTGGCTAGTTGAAAGAGAGAAAAGAAAACGTGGGTTCTCTCAAAATTGAAGTAAGTAGCCGTGACAGAAAAAATAAACATGCTTCAGAAGCAAAATGTATGAAAATTACAGCAACCTCAGCATCAAGCTGATTTTTGTTCTCTGTGGCCTTCCTTTGAATCATAGGCTGCATTATTTCCACATCAAATATCACAATAAAAATGACGAGTGGTCCTTGAGGGGGAGCAGGGGTCAGTGGAGGTCACCATTTCCGTAGACCCAGAGTATGCTATGATGCTAAATTCCCCCTAAATAACACAGAGACCAGAGATTTCTATGCATATTTTTTTAGAAATCAAAGCAAGTCAAAATCAACATGTCTCAGCTGAAATAAATTCACAGTGAATTTTCTGATTTTTAACCATTCGATACCTTTTGCAAGCTTTACATAACGCACAATCAGTGTCATGGTTACAAAGCTACAGGTTATTGATTTCTGTGCGATATAATCTGGAATAAAATGGGAATGGAAAGTAAAGAAGTCAGAACAGTGCATGTGTCAAAGCACTTTTCATTTTTAAACTTTTCCGTAGGTTTTGACTCCCATTATATTTGTGAAAGACCTGGATGTCTGTTCGCTCTATGGACACACATTTCTGTTTATGGTGGCTGAATTCGAGAACTTTTTGTTGAAATTGTGTACATTGTATAGGATACATCTAGAGATTTTAACTCTGCAATAAAAAGAGTGAGTTGGGATAGTTTAAAATGGAATATGTATTTTGTGGTCAGTTGATTTTGCAGCCTTCTGGTGGCCATGGGATCAGACCACTAACTTGGACAGCATGACCCAATGGGACGGCTAAATTGGACAGCACGACCCTACAAGATCAGGGAGACCTCCTCCTCTCCATGTTCGGATCTTCTTACCTGATGTCGGTTAAGAGGTTAACTGAAGCCTGGTACATTTTATTTTACACTCTGTATATTCCATTAGCTATCAGTCTGCTTTCCCGTGTAATTCCCCAACCCCACGTATTTTACTCCCTTTTCACTGCCACGATTGATCTTGTCCTTTATTCTCACACTAAAATGATTAGGCCTCAACACACCGAGCTGTTCTCCTCACCCCCATTCTCTTCCTTTTCTCACGTGTTCTACCGACTGCCAAGGTCATCTCCCTCAGTAATCTTAATCCATTATACTCATTCCTCACTGAATATTTTTTAAGAGTTTAATTGGACCTTGAGAACAAAATCTGAGAACCTCAGCTTAGTGTTCAAGGCCTCTCCCCGGGTTTTCTCAGCCTGGCCCTTACTGTGTTCCTTTGCTTCTTCACATGCCAGCTCCATTCACACATCGGCCCAGTCTCTCTGGGTACAGACTGTATCTTACTTGATAGAGAGAGACTTTCCACCTCAAGATTGCCCTGAACTTGAAATGCCTGCCTTCGTTCCTCTTGTCCACCTTCACTGTTATCTTCAAAGCTCAGTTCAAATCCTTGTTCGTAATTTTATTTTCAAGGATGTGATAGATACTGTTAGACATCTACCCAGTGTTGTGTTTCTTCTTCCTTTTAAGAGAAGTCTGATTATTTATAGTGATAGTACATCCAGCATAAAAAATTAAAACTTACCTTTCCGATCCCCTTCTGATCTAGTTCAGGCTTGTGAGACCTAAATGCAAATTTCAAGGTAGATTATCCAGAAAAAATAATTAAAAGGAGACAAACATTGTAGCATCCACCTTGTTTCCTTTTTTCTATTTCCCTCCTTCTTGCCATAAATACAGATGTGTTCGGTGGAGGTAAGAGAGTCAGAGAAAAGGACTCTTGTCCATCGGCCTTCGGAAGGCCCTGGGATTGGCCCACTGGAGCTGGACAGCACAGCCCTCTCTAGGTCAGAAAAAGGGACTTTCTGCCTTGTACCTTCAGATTTTCTACCTGATGTTGGTGAAGAAAGTTAAATGAAGCCAGTGTATTTTAATTTGTACTTTATTCCATTAATTATTAACCTGGTTTTCCTTATAATTCACTATTTACTATGTACCTTCTAAAATATCATATAAGGAATGTGTGTTCTCTCTTCAGATATTGTTTCTATACTACTTTCTCTACTCTGAGACTCCCACACCAGAACACAAGGATCTTTGATAGCATCCGTGTATATTTTATGGTTTACTTTGTTATTAAAATCTTTTGACTGTGCACTTAAACTCATATTATATATCTTCTGTATTCTGCTGTTTTTCTAATTATTTCTTCCTGCAGTGTCCAGGTCTATCCACTCAATGTTTTAAGGTCCAGAATATTTGTTCTTTTTCTCAAGATTTCATTTTTTTGTAGTAAGACTACCTTACAGGAGGCCCATTCCCATAACTGTATAATGCAGTAATTGTTAACAAAAAACATTACTCACCTTGTGGCACTGAGACTTTATACCCAGTGAACAACAGCTCTTCATTTGCTCCTCCCTCAAGTCCTGGGGAGACACCACTCCTCTTTCTCTCTGCTTGTATGCATTTGGCTGTTATAGACGCCCCGTTTACATGCAATCAAGCGACATTTTCCTTTCTGTGACTGTCTTATTTTACTTGGTATAATGTCCCCAAGGTTCACCTAGGTTGTTTCACAGGACAGCATCTCTTTTTCAATCTTTCTGTATTTTTATCAACATATATTAATTGTACAAATTGCTATTATTCAGTGTGATATTTCAATATTTGTGCACAGTGTTCAGAGGGTCTCTTTTTTTTTTGGTACCAGGAATCAAACTTAGGACCCTGCACTTGCCAGACAGGTGCTTGTGCCACTATGCTATATCCCAGGCCCTCTTTTTTTCTTTTCTTTTTTTTTTTTTTTTTTTTTTTTTTTTTTTTTTTTTTTTTTTTTTTTTTTGCGGTACTGGGGATCGAACTCAGGACCCTGCACTTGCTAGGCAAGCACTTATTCCACTGAGCTATATCCCCAGCCCTGGGCCCTCTTTTTTTCAAGGCTAATATCATATGGGGGGAGCTTTACACCCTTGTGTAATGATGGAATGATGGATATGTATCTTATTTCCATATCTTGGCTATTGTGAAAAATGCAATAAATATAAGTAAAAATATTTATTCAAATCTTTAATTAAATTTTTTTGGATAAATTCCTAGACATGGTATTACCAGATATATAGCAGTTCTATCCTACAAACTGTTTTCTTCTAGTTTACTGATCTTTCTTCTGCTGGGTCAAGAATATTGTTATATCCATTGTGAGTTTCTAAGTTTGGATATTATGTTTATTTTAAGTTTCTTTTCTTTTTCTTTTTGTCTTTTTGAGACAAGATCTCGCTGTGAAGTTCTGGCTGAACTTGAGCTCACTTTATAGCCCAGGTTGGCCTCAAACTCACAAAGATCCTCCTGCCTCAGCCTCCCAAGTGCTGGGATTCAGGCGTGCACCACCACGCCCAGCTTATATTTAAGTTTCAAGATGTATATTTATTTCTTTTTTTTTAAAGCATCCAATTATCTATTAAAGTTCTCTTTACTCCTTTCCTCTCTTCCTCTCTTTCCTTTAACACAATTACAATGGTATGTTAACGACTTTGCCTACCAATTTTAATATCTAGGTCAATTGTGGATCTTGTTTTTTTAGGTATTATTTTGACAATGTGGCATATTTTCTGGCTTCATGTTTTAGTTTGCACTGTATGGCAGGGAGTGTGTACAATGACACTCTATCCTATAGGTGATACTATTACTTCCTTCCTCTAAAAAATGTATATTGTTTTGTCTGAAAAGTTGGTCCCTTTATGCCAGTCAGAATGAAGTGGGATGAAAATCAGATTCTAATTTTCAGTAACTTCAGCTTACTTTTATTTGCAAGAGAACGACAGCTGTCTTGAAATTGTTGCATGCCTTTCCTTTCTGTAGGACTTTCACCTCTAAGTACTGCAAAGCCGTAGGAAACTTCTGTCTTTCTAGCCCAGTCCCCAAGCAGCTTCCCAATATGCAACAGAAGTCCTGCAGGGGAAAGCCAGCATGTGCTGGAAACTGGCCGCATGTTTGAGGTTCCTGCATATTCCAATCTGTCATGCTCATTCTGCACAGCTGTTAAAAAAATACAAAACTATGATGGTTTCCTTTTCCTCTCAAAGAATCCAACTGCTTTGGCAAGTCAATTGTCTCTTCATAGTCAGACGTGGCAATCTCAGGGAGAGAGAGGATGCTGAGGAATGCCTGCTTATCTCTGCTTGTCTGAGGTCTTTCCTGTCTCTCTAGGACATAGTTCCTTTGACTTGTGTGCATTCACCGCTCCCGCATATCCGGTTTTGTTCCTGATGTTTTCATGGGAACAATGGTCTACCAGGACCCTTACATTCTAGGTGGAAACGGGATTCCTCGCTTGAATAGTTCTGGGAGGCACCAGAAAGCAGAGTTGAAATATCAATACCAGAGAGTTCTCTAGTAATACTAAGCATTGAGCTCTTCTCTACTAACATTGGAAGAACGCATCCAGTGCGATAAACATGGTTGGGCGCTCTCTGCTGACGTGTTCTTTAGACCTTGTGGTGTGTAACTCCAGAGGCAGCAAAGAAATTGCTTTCATGTAATAGCTGCTAACAAAGGCTGAGTTTTGTTTTGATTGAAAACTAGATGCAGCAGAGATCATCTTGATATGCTGGGATGGCCTATAAGTCCTCATTTAGGACAGTAATACCTCAGCTAAACCAAATCTCAACATACTGAATTACTGTTACCAGTTTTTATTGGTATCAATTTTTTATGGAGTGTGACATTTTGAGTAATAAAACTTATAAGACTTTGCTAATATTTTATAAAGGTCCAGGTAAGATGGTCTCCATGTATCTGCTCCATTTGTTCAATGTAGAGGTTTTCATGGGGTGAGCATCTCCATGCTCCATATTTTCTTCCAGAAAATAAGGATTCTTACAGATGATTTATGGAAAAGAGTACCATAGGTAATTGAAAATATTGTAAAGTGAAACGCTTCTTTTGATATTATTAATGAACATTAAGTTATTTTGGATCAGAAAAGTTGTACATTAACAATTTTTACACTGTTTAACATGACGTTTCCACAGTTACTCTGTTTTTAAAAACTTTAAATCTCACTTTATAATGATAATGTCTGCAAAATTCTTCAAAATAATTGAGGGCACATAGCTTTTTTGTTACATATGATACAGCCCATACATTTCTGTATCTTTTGCAGAAATTTGCTGTGTAATTACACAGACTTTGGACCACATTTGCCTTTTGTTGGTAAACACTGAGTGCTATGAAACTTTTCAATGTGGCTGAACTATAAGGGGTCTTTATCAGAATAGGCAGTGGCATCTTTATCTGATATCAAAGACTGAGGGGATTTTTCAGTTAAATTTTGAATGGGAAAGGGATTTGTCTTTTTTTAAAAAAAAACAAGCTTATCAGTCTGCATGTCTTCACTTGTATCTGAAATAATCTCTAGGTATTTAATTATCTATATTTCTTAATGTTCTCTAAACTTATTGGCAAGGTCTGTGTGTCTGACAGTAATCTTCAATAGAAGCTGCTACTTTAGTTTCTGTGAAATTAGTTGGACAGTTCTTACTAACAGGTTTTTTTTTTTTAGCTAATATAAATGTCAAATTTTTTACAAGCAAGAGAATTACTGGGATATTTCAGTGTAAACCCCATACTCCAGGATGATGCAACTCTGTGATGTTATCTGGCACATTTTCGATTTGTGGATGCTTAATACAAGAATTATCTCATCCGATGGTTGGTTCTGTTGGTGAATCTGGGACCACTCCTGGATGGTATTGATGGTTTCCCTACCTGGAACTGTAGCCTCCTCCACCCAACATTCCTTATGTTCAAATGCTCTACGTTCTTGAAGCATTAATTTGTGGTTTTTTTCTTTTTTAGAAGTCAGACATAGTGGCTCATGCAGGAGGATTGTTGTGAGTTCAAGGCCAGCCTGGGCTACAAAGTGAGCTCAAGGCCAGCCTGAACTGCACAGTGAGACCCTGTCTCAAAGAGTCAAAAAAAAGTTCTTTCCTCAAGAATTTGTGACACCCCCCGACTCCCACAAGGCCATTCAAATTAGGTTCCTCTGTTTTTTCTTCTTATATTATTTAGTTATGAAAATGTTTTATTTTTTGCATAAAATAAAACAAAAGATTAAATTATCTGATGTCTATATCTCCCTGTAGACTGCAAGCAGAAATTTTTATGTTTTGTTTTGATCACATTGTAATCAATGCTAAACACAATTTTGACATTTAATATTCAAAAAATGTTCATTGGATACAAGAATGAAATATCCATTCTTTATCTGTGGAATCTAAAAACACAAACTGCATAAAGAATGATGGTCAACTGGGCTGAAAGGAAGGAGGTATGGGGAGGTATGGGAAGGTGCTAGTCGAGGAGCACAGTTGCAGTTATAAAAGATGAAGAGGTTCTGGAGATCTCATGTATGACAGCATGACTGTACTTAACAATATTGTATATTTGAAAAATTGTAGAGAGGGTGGCTCATAAGTGTTCTTAAAGTAGCTATGCGAATGATGAATATGCTAGTGTGATTGTGCTACTTCATATGCTTATCAGATCATCATCTGTACACAATAAGTTTATATAATTTTTAATTATTAATATACCTCAATTTGAAGAAAAGAGAATGAAGTGTGCATTGAATCTTCTCTTAATTACATCATATAATATAGTCCTCACCAAACCATGTTTGTAGTAACAGACCAATGCAATTGTATAGTACAATTCTGTCCCGAGTTCCCTTGGGCTTCAAACTAAAAGACAGATTGGTTTTAAATCCCAAGAAATAAGTTTATTGTCATAAAAGTTTACCACAAACAGATAGTTTTAAATACAATGATTTTAGAGTGGTTACCTTCAATGGGTTGTAAAATATTTAAGAAATATTTGGACTTCTCTTTTAATTTAATTACCTTCTGAAAGGATACTTTCTAGGTCATTGAAAAGCATGTTGGTTAATTAGGAAACAGCTTTCATGAGATAAAGAAAGGATTTGTGTTACCTTGTGTGCCCCAGTTACATAGATCATGCTGGGGTGGTCTTGTTACATTCAGGTAAAACTGTGAGGGCTTCTCCCTAATGGAAAGGATTATGCAGATTTTTTTGTTCAGGGTTATCTTTCCATTTGGTTTCTATTGAGTTTGCAAGTGTTAGACACAGGCTTGTGGCTGTTCAGTGTAGCATAGCTACAGTGATACCAGGTGCTAAACTCGCCTGGAGTGCCATAAAAATAGCACTACTAATGAGAACAAATGGAAACACCGCCACATTATTCTAAAAAGGCAATAGTTGCTAGAGAGACACTTTTCCTAATGCTTTTCCTCTTATTTCTTTCAAACAGATGCCCATGGTAGGGAAAAGGTTTTTAAAAATTGTTTCTAAAGCCTGGGAAATATATTAAGAACAAAACCACGTCCAGCATCTTGTAAAGAAATGCTGTAAATGGTTGTAGGACATTGGAAGAGAAATTACATCCCCTGCCCTTTTTTTTTTTTTCCTCCTTCTACTGTGGAACACCTTGGAAAGAAATAGGGCTCGAAAAGTTCAGTTCAAAGGTAAGGGGTTTGTTCTTGTCTGAGGAAAGGGCAATCACGAGAGGAAAAAGATATGACCTTGGTACTGCACCCGCAGTGCAGCAAGGTAGTAATGGCGGAAGATCCTGAGCCTTCTCTTTCTCCCTTTTGTCTTTTCTGCCCTTCCCCAACTCCTACAAGCTCGGTTTATCTAGGGAAAGATATTGACAGCTCTAAGTCTTAAAATTATTTTCAGCATAAAATATCTTTATCGTTTTTTGTATGCACCATCTGTAAGTCTGAAATGAAATACAAAACAAACTTTCTTCTTTATGGCTTGGTTCCACCAGGCTTGAACTGATATAAATTGATTCATGGGAGATAAATTTAAAGGGCTAGACCCCTGTAAGGAATAATTAGTTAATTGTACACTCTTTACAGCTGGATGTTATCTCATCAAATGTCTTCATTTTACAGATGAAGATTAAGTCCTTGGCGCTACTCTGAGAATGCCATAAAAGTTCTTGGCTTCTTTTAGAAACTCAAATGACCTCCCATAACCTCCTTGCATTAAAGGCAAGCCAATGTTAGTATTGGATAGAGATTTAATAGAAGCTAGAAGTGTTTCTGAAATTACTTCTTGGATATAGCATGCTGTTTGCAGAGCCCACTGTTTTCACTTTCTAAGTTGGTATTTTCTACGGAGTATTATATAAGCAGTGGACACATGCATTTAAGATCAAAGGTAGATAGTGTAAAAAAATGCAGGAAGAACATCCCTATGGATAACACCCACTTCCTAGCCCCTCAAGTTTTAAGATGATCTTCGTTAATTTTTAAGTTTTAATCATCATACATTAATTGTACATATTAATGGGATTCCTTTTGCTAGTACTACGCACACATCCTAGGCAATCTTTCTTTATCCACTATGTTCTCCCATACACACACTTCCTAAGTTCTAGTAGTCATTATTCTACATCGGCTTGCCGTTTACTTTTTAGCTTCCACATATGAGGGAGAGTGCGTGGTGCTTGGCTTTCTATGTCTGGATTATTTCACGTAAGAAAATGCCCTCCAGTTCCATTCATTTCACTGCAAGTGACAAGATTTTATTCTTTTTATGGCTAATATTCCCTTGTTTGTATATGTGTGTGTGTGTGTATAATCTTCATCCATTTGTCACTTGATGAATACCTGCTCTGACGCCACCTCCTAGCTACTGTGCAGAGTGCCACAGTAAACATGAGCATGTATCTCTCGTATGCCCATGTCATTTTTTATGCATCTATACCCAGAGGTGGCTAGCTGGATCATACTGTAGGTGTATTTGGATTTTTAAAAAAACTCCATACTGTGCTGATTAGTAGCTGCTCTAATTTACACTTTGACCTACTGCATAAGAATTTATTCTTTATATCCTCATCCACATTTATTTTCTAAATGCGATCTCACTGTAGTTCTGGCTTGCATTTCCCTGATGGCAAATGGTGTTAAGACTTCCTTCATCTAATTGTTGCCCATTTGTATTTCTTCTTTTAACAAGTGTCTGTTCAGCTCCTCTGCCCATTCCTGTATTTAAATGGATTACTCACGGTTTTTACCTCCTTCTATAGTCTCGATATCAGCCATCTTTCAAATGTAATGGTTGAAAATCATTTCCCACCATTCTGTATTCACTCTGTTGAGTATTTACTTTGCTGGCTAGAAGCTTTCTAATCCGGTATTATTGCACCTGTCAATTTTGTTTGTTTTCTGTTCTTTTGGAGCCCTACCGAGAAAATAGTTGCTCATGCAGCTGTCTTGAAGTGGTCCTATGTTTCCTTCTAATAGATTCATTGCTTCAGCTCTTACAGTTAGGTTGTTAACCCGTGTTGAGTTAACTTGTGTGCAGGGTGAGAGTGGTCAAGTTTCAATCTTCTGTACATATTCAGTTTTCCCGGCATCATTTATGGAAGATTCTGTCCTTCTACAATATGTTTTTGTGCCTTTTTCAAGAACCAGTTGGCAGGGGCTTGGGATGTAGCTCAGTGGCATGGCACCTGCCTGGCAAGCGTGAGGTCCTGAGTTCGATTCCTGGTTCAAAGAGAAAGAATCAGTTGGCTGTGGATATGTGGATTTACTTCTGGGATGACTAGTCTGTCTCATTTGGCTTATATATCAGTTGTTATACCCATACTATGCTGCTTTGGTTACTATGACTGCGCAGGAAGTCTTGAAATTGCAATGCCTCCGGCTCAAGTTTGCTTTGATTATTCAAGGTCTTTCGTGCTTCCATATAAATGAAGAATGTCTTGCTATTTTAGTGGAGATTACATAGAATCTATAGGTTGCTTGGGGTAGTATGGACATTTTAATAGTATTAATTCTTCCAGTGAATGAACATGGGAGATGTTTTCAATTCTTTGTGTTTTGTAATTTTCATTTTAGAAGCTTTTCCCTCCTTTAGCTAGGTTTTTTCCTCATTTAAAATTTTTATTGGTAGCTTTTATGAATAAGATCACTTTCAAGGTTTTTTTCCCAACAAGCTCACTGTTGGTGTACAGAAAAACTTCAGTATGTTGCTTTTGTGACCTGCTAATGTACCAGTTCTAATAATCTTGGCATCTTTAAGTTTGTCTGTGTACATAATCTATCATTTGCCAACACAGATAGTTCATTTCCTCCCTCCCTATTTGCGTGACTTTTATTTTGTTCGCTTACCTAAGGGCTTTGGCTAAAACCTCTGGTACTGGATTGAATAAGACCCAGAACAATGGACACCATTTTCTCCTTTCTAAACTTGCTTTAAGCTTTCCCCATTCATATGAGGTTGCTGTGGATTTGTCATGTAAAGGTTTCAGTATGTTGAGAGATCATACCTCAACATATGCCTAAGATGTTTAAGGATTTTATCATAAATGGTGTTGGGATTTTATGAAGGGTTTTTCTGTATTCTATTGAGATGATTATATCTCTCTTTATCCTTCATTCAGATACTGATATATACATTTATTGACTTGTGTGTTTCTTAAAGCATAGTTGTACCTGAGGAGAAAGCAACTTGACTGTGGTGGGAGATTTTTTTTATAAGCTGTGGAATTCTACTTGTTAGTATTGGTTATTCTGGTGTTCTCTCTTTTCTTGATTAGTCTAGTGAAAGGTTGGTCAATTTGGTTTATCTTTTCAAAGAACTAACCCTTTGTTTGATCGATAATTTATATTTCTTTATTCGGTTTTGTTGTATGTCATCTAATCTTTTTTTTATGGGCCCAGCATGCTTCTGCTGTGCCACTCTGCTACCTTCTTTTTTTTAAAGATAAAAGCGTGAAAACAGGGGCTGGGGATATAGCTCAGTGGAATAAGCGCCTATCTGGCAAGTGCAAGGTCCTGAATTCAATCCCTAGTACCACAAAAAAAAAAAAAAAAAGAGAGAGAACATATTAACAGACACACGTCCAGTTACAAAATAACAAAAACAATACAAGCCATACTGAATCTCAGAAAGGTGATAGGAAATTAACAGTGGTTGTTCTATTACATACTCATATCTTCAAATTCATATCTTCAAAACCTCAGATAAACAAATATAGGCCTGTAAGATTGATCAAACAGTTAAACTCACCTGATCCTTATTGTTCCTTTTCTTGTACTAATTTTAGATTTGGCTTGGTCTCTCTTTTCTAAATCCTTAAAATGTATCATTGGGTTGTTTGAAGTCTTTTTCTTGGCTGCTGGTACTTACTGCTGCAAACTTCTTTCTTGCTATTGTTTTTGCAGTAAAGCACACTTTCTACTTTCATTTGTGGGGAAATTTTAAGATTTCTCTGTCAATTTTCACTTCATTGTTTGCTCAAAACTGTTGTTCCGGCTCCATGCAGTTGTATAATTTTTAAAATTGCTTCTGTTGCTGATCTCTACTTTTATTTCACTGTGTTCAGAAGAGCAACAGGATATCATTTCACTTTTTAAAAAAAATTTAAGTCTTGATTTGTAGCCTAATATATAGTGTATTGTAGAGAAAGTTCTCTGTGCTGATGAGGAGTGTACGTTTTATAGGTGTTGGATGAAATAGTCTATCCATCTGTTAAATCTATGTGATCAGTAACATAGGTTAACTCTGACATTTCTTTGATTTTTTGTGGGGAGGGAAGTCTAAATGATCTATGCATTGATGGATGTGGGTGTTCAAGTTCCCTACTATTGTTGTATTAAAGTTTGTCTTCTCTTGTTCTAAGATTCTTTCAGAAAATTGGGTATTTTGATCTTAGATCAGATTTTTTTTTTTTTTTTTTTTTTTTGCGGTACTGGGGATCGAACTCAGGACCCTGCGCTTGCTAGGCAAGCGCTTATTCCACTGAGCTATATCCCCAGCCCCTAGATTTATAATAATTGTGTTGAATTGATTTCTTGATCATTATATATTGACTTTCTTAGTTTTTCTTCCAATTTTTAATTTAAAGTCTGTTTTGTCTTTATATCTCTACTATTTGTTACTTTTACCATTTGCTTGGAATATCAATTTTGCCTTTCAATTTTAGTCTATATGTGTTTTTACTATTGCAATGAGTTTTTGTTGTTGTTGTTTTGAGACAGGGTATAGTTTAGGTTGGCCCAGAACTCACTGTGTAGCCAAGGCTGGCCTTGAATTCAAGGCAGTCCTCCTGCCTCAGCCTCCTGAGTGCTGGGATTACAGGCGAGCACCAGTATGCCCAGTTTAAAGTGAGTTTCTTGAAGGCAGCCTAGTGTTGTCTTTTTAAAATCTGTTCATGCAGTCTATATCACATAATTAGAGGGTTAATACCATTGTTGAAAGTGTCATAGCTTATGTCTGGATGGCCCCAGTGCCTCATGTGGTCATGGGGGGAGGTTTTGGGGGATGGTTGGGTCATGGGGGCCTGGGACTCATCAGTGGACCATGAGGTTTGTTAGCGGGTTTAGTAGTAGTGTATTTATACAGGGTTATTCTATAACCTCTTCACTTTAGTACAATAGCTGCAAGTACTATAGATCAGCAACTGGAATATGTTCATGTGCTTCTACAATCCACTGAGGGTTTTATAGCCAAATGTGATGCTGAAAGGTGAAGCTTGTCCCGAAGAGGTGGGTTACTGGGGCTGTGGTCTGTAAGGGGACCTCTCTCACCCTCTCCCTTGCCCTCTCCGATCTCCCTGTCTTACTCTCCCTCTCCTCCCCCCCCCCACTTTGCTACACAATACCGTTAGGTGTTTTTCCTCTGCCATGTCACCCTACTTGGAGCCAGCCGACTATATGGACTGAAACCTCTACAAACTGGGAACCAAATAAACTTTCCCCCCTTAGGGTTTTAGGTGCCAAGTTTTGTGTCTCAGTGGTGAGAAAAGTAACTAACACAGAAAGGTATGGACTTGTGCTTTGTGTTTTGTTGATTTTTCCTCTAGGTTTTTATAATTCATTTTTCCCTCCTATATCTTATGATTTCGTATTTGACTGTATTGATAATGTTCAGTTCTTTTCCACTTCTTATTTATATCTCTCTTCTTCCCGCAGGATTTATATTGTCACATGTCTTCATGATGGTAACTATCTTTCATTTCTAGGTAGGATTTCCTTAAGCTTTATTTTTTTTCACGAAGGTGGTCTGGTGCCTATGAATTGTCTCTGTTTTTGCTTGTCTTAGAAGATGTTTATATCTCTTTCATGTCTGAGGGACGGGCTCACTGGGTATACTACTTTTAGTTGGCAGTTATTTCATTTCAGGACTTGAAATTACATCTTTGCTCTCAGCCCATAGGGCTGCTGCCAAGAAGTACGCTCTCAAGTGGGACTGCACTTACAGGTAACTGACACTTCTCTCTCGTGGGTTTTAGAAATTTTTCTTTGTCTTGTACTTTCACAGTTTGGCTATAATATGCTGTACTGAAAATCCTTTCTGGTCATGTCTATTTGAGATCCTATAGAATACCTGTATATGAATGACCATATCTTTTTCAAGACTGGGAAAGGTTATTTCATTGAATAGGTTTCCTATGTCATTAACAATTTTCTCCTTACCTCTGATTATTTTTTTACTTTATTTTTTCATTTATTTTAAAAATAAAAGAAGTAAAACATATTAAGAAACAGACATCCATTTACAAAATAGCATAAGAACAATACAAAAATACAGAGTTACAGACAAAATGGTAGGAAATGAACAATGGTTGTGTTACTATTGATATCTTCAAAGTGGTTTCTCTGGAAAACAAATAGAGACGTGCAAGATTGATTCGCTTCAATTTAAAAAAATTTTTGTCATTTTGAGAAAGTCTTACTGTGCAGTTCAGGCTGGCCTTGAGCTCACTTTGTAGGCCAAGCTGATCTTGAACTTGCAATGATCCTCCTGCCTCTGCCGTCTGAGTGCTGGGATTACAGCTGTGCACCACCACACCTGGCACTATTTTTTTTTTTTACTTTAAAGAGGCAAAGCAATGAAAATACGGAGTTTCAAACAAGATGATAGGACATTAACAATGGTAATTATATTGCATATTGTTATCTTCAAAGTAGTTGCTCAGATTACCAGGTTCCGGCCTGTAAAATAGATAGAACAATGTAGGCACTACCTGTTCCTTTCAATGAAGGAACAGAAATTAGTAGTATAATTATCGTGGCTGTCGTGTGTGTACACATCTTTTGTTCCTTTCCTTCTTTTCTCTTTTCCCCCATCCCAGTTGTTCTTTCCTTTTGAGCAGTTTCTCTCCCTTTCCCTATATGTACTATACCTTGGATCTTATTTACTCTCAGTTTCTCCCAGTCAGGCACCTTTGAGTATTTCGTAAAAGTGGATATTTGTTCATTCAGTGGTGCACCAAATGTCACGAAGGCTGCCTTCATTCATTTTTCCTCTGTTGTTGGGCTGGGACCATTAAAAAAATCCTGTATTCATTTCCGATTCTCTTTCTTCTGCTTCAGTCTGTTGCTGAGGCTTTCAGCTGTATGTTTTTATTTACTGTTCTCTTCATTTTCAAGATTTGTTTCTTGTTTAAACCTCTATTGCCTTTCTGAGTTCATTTTTCATACCTTGCGTTATTTTTCTGATTTATGTATCTGTATTCTGTTAGATGCCACTGAGCTTTGAATAATCATTCTTTTAATGTTTTTCAGGCATTTCATCCATGTCAGGTTCTTTGAAATCTCAGTAGAGAGTAATTCTATTTTACAGGAAGTATTGTCTTACCATGTTTTTTGTTTGTTTTTCTGCTTGTTTTTCATATATCCTGTGCTCCTCTGTTGGGATGTGTGTTTGGTGTATACCAGGACATGCTGCCAAGCACCAGTTTGACAGTTTTATGGAAGTGGTCCTCTTAGTAAACAACTGTTCCTGAAGCTATGTCCTGGGGTGTTGGTGTATTATGAAATGTTGTCTCTGTTTCCAGCTGAGCATCATGGTTTAGTCTCCCTATAGCTTCTTTAGCTGTAATTAGAGACTAAATGGGCTCACTGTGTACAGTGGCAAAGTCTGATAGACTCACTGTATTTGCAGGCCACAAAACAATGGGAACAGTCTAATGGCTCAGGTAGGTGTGGTACAGAGAGCAGTGGGTATGAGATGCTCACAATTTGGCTACTACGACAGTGAGAGCGGTAGCCCAGTTGGATATTGGTGGGATCCTCAGATACTCTAGATATTTACTGCTATGAGCAGAGGCTTCTGGCACTGGTAGCCCCAGCAGTGGTGAGGGGTCTGAAGCAACTGTTTTCTGATTAGATTGTAGTGCAGGCCCAGATGCAGTATGTGGAAGGGCAGTGTGAGGAACTGTAGTTCCCCCTCTTTGTCATAAACACCCAGTCCTGACAGCAGGGACCCAGAAGGGCAGTGGCAGGAACCATATAGGTGGGGTGGCAGTGGGAACTGAAACATTCCTCTCCATTCCTTTGGTGCAGTGGGTCCACCTGAGGACCTTGTGGTGCCTGAAGCATGGCTTTTGCTGTGACCCTTTAGTTGAGCTGTGCCCCTTGAGGATGGAAGGGGTGGGAGGTGGGGGTGGTTTGGGCAAGGTTCCTCTTTGCAGTGACCTGAATCTCCCACAAGGCCCCCCTCTTAGGATGAACTGTGGCATTCCTTTCTAACCCTCTGAAGAACAGCTACCTGAGTACAACCCAAAAGAAACAGGGCATGGCAGTTGCATGGGTGCTGCCATCCACCCTGGGGCCACCGTCAATCCACTCATGGCTGGCTATGTCCAGGCTCAGAGGGCAAAGCATGGTCATCCAGACCTCAAGGGAGCATCCTTTATTCTGTTCTACATCATAGCTTCTGGCTCCTAGCATGCAGGTTACACAGAAAGCTTGGGTTACTGCCATTCCGCGGGGTTATTTTAGGTTTGTGAGACCACAACTCTCAAACCAGTGCAGTAGAATGTTTGCGGGTCTCAGGTCTGAGCATATGTAGGAGTTTCAGGCCCCCCAAAACATCCAAGTCAAAAACCCAAGCAATAGCTGATTTCTCAAGGTGACCCCTAGCTGTATCAGCCTGAGGACTCACTGGGAGATGTGGGATCATTTTCCAAAGCAAGGCTGATGGAGAGATCCCATGTTGCTTATTTTACGGAGCTGCAAGCCTGTAGTGACTATAAAATTTTCAATAGCTAGGATTGCCCACGTGTGTGGATAGTTTGCTGAGATCTGCTCATTCCCCATTCCCCTCACAGAAGGGGTGTCCCTATGTCCTACTTGTAAGTCGAGGGGAGCAGTTGCTGAGGTGCTTTACCTTGCTTACCTGTTGTCCCAAGCCTCAGAATCTTATGAGATTTGGGTCTCTCCTTTGCTAATTTCCAGTTCACTCGATGGTCACCTTAAAATGCAGTGTACAACTGACAGTTTTGATTCTTCTTTTGGAAGAGGAGGCTAAAGCCAGGCGCTTGAATTTGGCCATCTTGAATCCTCTACACTGTTCTTTCTTTGCTTTTCCCTGTCTTACTAGGATGGTTCTCTTAAAGTAATAGAAGATATATGGAAAGAAGAATTAGAATTAAAAAGAAAGAACTCCATCAACATTTGCTTAGCATATGGCCTTCTGCAAAATACCATAATGCATGTTTTTGCACAGCTAAATTATCTGATTCAGTTCTTTCAGCAGCTCTGTGATGTATAAAACATTCCATTTTAATAGATAAAATAAAGTGAGAGATGAATAACTGATAAAACTAAGTAGTGAAATAATACGTGCTAACCATGTGTTTGGTAAGCTCAGTTCTGTGTGATTCCAGTGTGCTCTTTGTTACCATCCTTGAAACTTGTCTGTACAGTACTGAGCAAAATGGGTGTGAACACAGGAAATGACAGATGGACAAAAGAAGTGTCCTGAGTAACTGCCTGCTGGAAAGTGCAAATGAAATTTAAGACAAAATGATAGCGCCAAGTAGCCTGAGTGATACACAGGTTTCCTGTTTGTATGCTCAGAAACTTCTCTGAGTAGAGAAGCAAATCTTTTTTGAGTTGGATGTATGAGTGTGGCTAGAGATGGAGAGTTGACACCAACATCAAAGAGTCAGATCGTGCATTCAACCTACTAACTACTGAAGAGCCAATTTACAATTATGAGAGAGGAACTAACCCTTTGTGAATTAATCCTCAGGTGGAATTCATTTTCTCAGTGGCTGAATATTATGTAACCTTGTTACATCACAAAAAATGTACAGAAACTTTCTACCAGTTGGGAAAAATACATCCATCAAACATCGGCTCCTGAATAATTATTTTGAACCACATTTATCCAACTGAAAGCTTGTGAACATTTTTGGTTGGGATATTTACATTAGCTAAGTCTATTACTAAATTATAATTTCTGAGTTTTGTGAGAAAGAAACCCACACAAAAGAAGCTATATTAGAGAAATGTGTCTCACATTTAAAACCTATATAAGGTCTTTGCCTAACAGAACTCAATTTCTTAATCTTGTATTTCTGCCGTGTATAGTTTCTGTCCCCAAGGTCACAATAAGGCCCATGGTGCCTGCTGGAAACGCAGCAGCCATAGGCACACATCAGCAGTTAAGGAGGAAGACACTTCCAGAAGCTGCACGATGCCTCTTTATATCTAGTTGGAACCTCGCCACATGTCTCTATCCAACAGCAAAGCATCTTAAAAAGTGCACTGTTTTTTTAGCATAGCTCTATGTCTAGGGGTTTGGTTACTACGGTTCAAGTGGGCAACAGACGTTGGAAAAGAAACATAAATTCTATCATCCCACACAATGGAATGGAAGTTTTTGGGGAAAGAAAAATACAAGGCCAAAACTAATCTACATCATGATTGAGTTGGGTCTGATAGATTAGATTGTGTAGTTGTTGGTGGAGGAACTTTAGTAGAGAAATATATGTGTAGGAAACAAAACATAATGACTGACAGATTAGATTCTTCACAAAAGTAAGCAGCATTACATTGTACATATCAAAAATTGCTTATTAGATATCTATATAGATCCTAAAAGACTATATGCTGAGAAAAGATGAAAATATGAGTGATCCTTCCCCGCATGGAATTTATATTTTGGTTCTATTGCAGTAGTTAAGATAATGCTATCCACTGTATCAAAACCAACAATTTTATAATAGTTCAAGTCTACTGGAAACCTATTTCTCGCTCACATAAAGTCTACAGTGTAGCTCTGAGCAAAGCCTGGCTTATTTCCATGTGGTGACTTGAGGATCCAGACTGCGCTGTGTTCTGAACAGTTGGCTTCCGAACTCGCTGCAGTTATGTCTGTCAATCTGGCTGAAGATGAGAGGGACAGAGAACCATGTTTTATGTGTCAGGCCTGAAAGTGGTGCATATTTGCGCATTTCCATTCATTACAATTAGAGTTTATCTGTATGGCCAGGAATAGAGGTGAATTCAGTGAACAACTGATCTCTCTTGGAGACCATTTTGTCTCCAAATGACTTATTTTGTTCCTCTTGTCATGCCCAGAAGAGAACCATCCTTTCCCCACGGAAGATGGCTCAAAGTTCTGTTCATTAATCATTTTAAGCCCAAACTGGGTTCCTTGGTTGATGCCTCATCCTGTCCTTCTGGTCTGAATATGAGTTTGTGTTTTTATGGATTACAAACTAAAAGGAAAACTGTATATTTTATACCTTCTTCCCCAGAACATGACAGTGTAGGAGGAGCAGGGCAACCTTGATGGAAAGACTCCTCCTTCTGCAAAGAAGCAGAAACAGCAGTCACTGGTCAGCAGCAGTTCTGAAGTCCCAGTGGACATGCATGGGGAAAAGTCTCCTGTGTGGAACAGAGGAAATCTCCTTACTGGACCATGATTCTCTTGTCTGACAGGTAGTTTTGTGCTTTAGCCTCTACCTTATCCCTCTAGAAGGTTTAACCTTAACTATTTGTCTTCCATGGCTGCATCTGAAGAAGTCAGGGAGAATATGTCTTTCGCGGAGGCTACCCCAGTTCTCAGCCTGATTTGAGTTGGTAAGGCTTGTCATCCCGCCCGACAGCCCACTTCATATTGTATGATAGTGAGAAATACGTACATTCATAGTTTTAAGCTACTATAATTTAGGGATCTCCAGTTATAAGTGGTCAAACCTAATGCTAACTAGTTTTTGTTTAAAAATCTTTTATCTCATATTAATAGATATTTTAACTTTTGATGTTTGTATTTCCTCTTACAGCTGATTTTATTCAAATAATCTCAGTGCAGATCTCTTTCTTTCAACAAGACTTTTCAACTTAGATTTTCATATTTATTGTAAGATTTATTGTGGTAGGACTTACATCATATGTGTTTTGCTTATCCTGGTTATTCTACTTATTTACTTCTTTCTTTGTTTCCTATTGCTAATACATCAAGGCCAATAGATTGAGATAAAAGTTGCATCTTGCTACTTCTAATTGTGATCCTAATCCATGCTTCTGCCGTGGTAAGAGATATATGTTGGCCTGGCAAGAAAAGGTCCTAAGTTTGATTCCTAGTACCTGTTGAGAGGGAGAGAGGGAGAGGGGGAG
>PVLD010024293.1:0-25738 GCA_004027595.1 Dinomys branickii
AAAAAAAAAAAAAAAAAAAAGATGCAGAAAGAATGCTCTCTCTCTGTCTCTCTGTCTGTCTGTCTCTGTCTGTCTGTCTTTCTCATTGTTTTGCTGTCTTTCATTGCCATGAACTGTTGCCCCCTACCATGTGCCACCCTGCTTTAGAGCCAGCCAATTATGGACTGAAACCTCTACAAACTGTGAGCTACAAAACTTTTACTCTTTTACCTTTAGGTGGTGGGTATTTTCTCTTAGCAACAAGAAAAACAACTAAGACACCGACACCCTGGATGTACAGTGACACATGACAGTATACCTCTTATTTGTAACATTCACAAATTACAACATATTTGTTGGCACTGATATGTATGATTTCAAGTTGAATAGTGCTTGGTTGATTGTATTGGTCAATTTCCCTTTGGTGGAAAGAATGCCCAACACTGGCAATTTAAAGGAGGAGAGGTGTGTTTGACTCACAGTGTCCGCAGGTTCGGTTCGTGGTGGCCAGGAAGAAATGGGTGGTAGAAGAGTATGGCAGAAGAAAGCTGTTCACTGCATTGCACCAGGAAGCAAAACCTTAGCCTCCTGAACTGTGAGGAATAAATTTGTTTTTCTTACAAAGTACCCAGGCTCAAGGACAGTGTCACGTTAATGACTTGTCATTTTTTATTCTGTACTCAGTTACAGAAACCAGTAATTATGACTCCAAAACGCTTTGGAGTTCTACAAACATTTTAATGTTCCTCATACTTTAGAACTTTATCTTAGAAATAATAGCAAGTATAAAAGTGATAAGGAAGGACCTAGTTTAAACATTGCTTACATGATTACATTTTCTCTTTCAAAGAGTCAGTTCATTTAGTGTTACTCATTAATTTACAATGTTGCAGCTTGTCCAACTCCTTTTATGTTAAAAATAATCAAATTATTTGTCACACTTTCACTAAAGAAGTCAGGCTTGGTCCCAGTGTTCAATAAACAAAAATTTCAGTAACTATCCTAATAAAATATTTTGATCCTCTTTGAAATTTCATGGAACCTTGCTGTTTTATAAAACCAACTTTAAAGGTACTGATCAAAAAGAAATTTTAAACCATTGTGGAACAGACCTCTGACACAAGTTCTGCTTTAGTATTTCTCTTTTGCTTCAGAAGTAAGTTTACAATCACTTGTTTGGGACTTTATTTTTTGAGAGCTTGTTTGGAGGTTCTAGCAGGGAAGCGCAGCTACTCGCATACCCTTGACCGAGGAACGGTCCTCCTCTATGGGGGTGGTCGTCCTCTTCGACTGAGCACACAGCTTCGGGAGGGACTCACATGGAGCATTGAGGGAGGAAGGGGACACCCGCCTGGCCAGCCAGATCAGCTGAATCAACCCTGGTGGTCAATAGGGTGACAGCTGTCACAGCCAGATCGCCCTCACTTCCAAGGGACTCCTTTTATTTCTGTATGTAAGCCGTATTAATACTTGGTGATTAGCTTCAGGGATCTGCTCAAAAACCCTTTACTTGAAGTCGAGCTAATTGAACCATCTTTTTAGCATGACTACCACTTACATTATTATTTTTATGAAAGTGCACGACATCTCCTAGGCTGCATTGTGTTCCTGTCCCATGCTAGACGCGGTGCTGAAAACTGTAGAGTGGGTATGGAAGAGAAGGGAGGCTGGTGTGGAGCTGATTTCCTATTTGTTGGCACTAGAGTGTGTTTTGTTAGTTCCCAGTTTTCCTATTGGAAAGTTCTGTGCTTAGAGTAGAAAACAGAATTTTCCCATCTGCTAAGAGACCTTGGCTAAAGATTGCGTAAGTCTGTGTTGTAATTTTGGAGATGGGAGGGAACATCTGCAGGCACATTTGTATAGATATGTTATTTGAAAGTCTAGTGCTGAGGTGGGCGCAATAGTACACCCCTGTGACCCCTCAGACACTCAGGGCGTCTAAGGCAGGAGGATCTCAAGTTCTAGCCAAGCCTGGGGAGTTTAATGAGACCTTGTGAAGGCCATCATGAAGGCCCTGAGTTCCAATCCCAGGTCTCAAAAAGAAAAAAAAAAGGAAAAAGTTGGGGTCTGCTTTGAATAAATCCCCACTAATGTAGTGTATAATGCTTATTATGTATTGCTCAATTCTGTTTTATGATATTTTGTTTAGGATTTTTTATCCAAATTCACAAGGACTATATCTTTTCTAGTACTGTTTTTGTCTGGTTTTGATATTAGGCTAATACTACCTTCATAAAATGAACCAAGAAGTGTTACCTCTTATTTTCTGAAAAAGACTGTATAAAATTGATGTTAGTTCCTCTTAAATGTTTTGTAAAATTTGTCAGTGAAATCATCAGAAGTTGAACATTTACTTCAGAGGAATTTTAAAAAGAATCACAAATTAAATTTTTGTATTGGGTGTATTCAAATGACCTGTTTCTACAGGACTGGAAACGGAGGCAGCAGAAGGCACAGTGACTGCCCTGGTGATTTGACCAGAGGCAGAGACAGCTTCCTCCTGGCACAAGCCTCCCTGGGGCCTTTGCAGGAAGAGCACAGTGCATTCAAGGGCGGGTAGGGCAGACCGCCACCCCATGCCACACTGCCCTCAGCTTTGCAGGAGCTGTTCCTGGATGATCCTTCCCTAGTTTTGATGGGGGAAGGACAGGTACACCCAGGCCAGCGAGGACAGATGGCTGTACATACCCTATCCAGTCTGAAGGGCTCCTCCTCCGAGACCCTGGCAGGGGTTGTGGGGCTCAGCACAGCCTTCCTCCCAGATCCAGGCTCTCCTCTGCCTCAACTGACTGATGGGTGGCCCCTGGGGGAAATGCTGGCCATGTCCGCTGCCTGCTCCTGGCAGGTGGTTCTTATTAAAGTGAAATGAAACTGCAGATTCTCACTCTTAACATGAACATTTTAAGCATATTAAAAGGTAAGGAGGGGGCATGTGTTAAAGGCTTGGTCCCCAGGGTAAATTAGAATGGGAATTGACTGATTTCATCTAAATTCTCAAATTTATGAATCTGGAGAGTTCATAAGTTTTCCTTGGGCCCTGCAGGTTATTTAGTAATAATCTTCTTTCATTTCTGATATTGTTCATTTGTCTTTTCTTTTTCTTCTATATCAATCTTGCTAAAATTTTATTTTATTTTCGTTTTCAAAGAACCAGGACTTTGTTTCACTGATTTTTCTATTTTGTTTTCTGTTTTCAGTCTCACTGATTTTTGATATTTTTTATTTCCTTCCTTTTGCTTTCTTGTATTGCTCTGGGCTCTTAAAGTAAAAACTTGGCTTATTTATCTGAAATTTTTATCTTTCTTTACATGTACAATATAGAGTTAGTATAAATTTTTTTCTGCTTTATCTATGTCCCACAATTTTGAAGTATTTTCATATTCAGTTTAATATATTTTGAAAACTTCCTTTGATACTTCCTCTTTTACTCATAAATTATTTATAAATGTATTTAGTTTCCAAGTTTCCATCTTCCTATTACCTTTCTATAATTTGTTACTAGTCTGGTTTTATTGTAATCAGAGGGAATACTTTGTATGATTTTAGTTCCTTTAAAAATGTTCAGGACCTGGGGTATAGCTCAGTGGTAGAGCTTAGCATGAGCACAGTCCTGGACTCTGGGCTCAGTATGGAACAGAACTGAACAGAAGGGAAGCAAAGGGCAGGGGTGGAAGGGAGGGAAATTTAGGTTTGGTTTATGACCATGATTTAATATATTTTGGTATATATTCCCTAGCCTTGTTACAAGAGTGTGTATTTTTTATTGTTAAGTAAAGAGTTCTACAAACGTTGGTTAGATCCTGTTGATTGACAGTTTTGAGTTCTGCATCTGCTAATTTTCCTTCTAGTTCTTTTCTCACTTGTCAAGAGAGGCATGCTAAAGTTTCTGGCTATAATTGTGGATTTTTTTTTTTAAATTTATGTGAAGGATTACCCCTGCAGCTGTGTTCGATGCATGCACATCTGGGATTGCTCCATCACCTTCGGGGGTGGCCTTTTCATTATGATATAAAAAATGCCCCTCTCTCTTTTTGGTAATTTTCTTTGTTCTTTATTTGATATTAATGTAGTCATTCCTACTTTTAAAAACTGTGTGTGGTAAAATATACCTAACATGAAATGTACTATCTGCCATATCTTGGACCCTGAATGTCCCCAAAAGGCCCACGTTTGAAAGCATTGGTTCCTCAGTGAGGGGCTGCTGGGGAGTAGCAGAGCCTTTGGAAGTGGGGCCCGGGAGGAGGCCCTTTGGCCTTTGAGGACACACCCTCTCATGGCGCTATGAGACTCCGGCCCATCTCTTCTCCCACTTCCTGGTTTGTGAGGTGAGCAGTTTGCCTCCCGTGCCCCCGCCGTGGTATGCGGCCTTGCCAGTGGCCCGAAACAGTGGAGCCACTTGATTGTGGACTGGGATGTTCAGAACCATGAGCCAAAATAAATGTTGTATCTTTATATGCTCTCTCATGTATTTTGCTATAATGCTGACAAGAGAATACAGCATCTTAACCACTTTTACAGTTCAGTGACTACAAATATTCATATTGTGCTACCAAAAAATCCTTGTTTTTTCAAATCGTTTGCATGATAGCTATTTTTGTTAACTTTCAGCTTACACATATGGTTATATTTCAAGTGTCTTGTAGATAGCTTATAGTCAGGTAGGGTTTAAAATCCATGCTACCAGTGTCACCCTTTTAATTCATATTAGATCATTTACATTTAATACAGTTATTGGTATGTTAGGGCTAATGTCTGCCATTTATTCCATTTTATTGTTCCTTTTTTCATTATTGTTTTAGTTTCACTACCTTTTGTGGGTTACTTCAACTTCTTTTAGAATTCCATTTTTATGTACTTATAGTTTTTTTTTTAAAGAATACACCTTTGTATAGATTTTCTAGTGTTTGCTCTAGGTGTTACATTATTTATAACTAACTTATCATAGTATGCCAATATCACAATTTTACTAGTTTGCAAAAGTATAAAAACTTTATATCCTACTATGTCCTTTTTCCGTCTCTATTTGTTATTATTTTAAATATTTTTTCTATATCATTTTAGTGCCACATCAGATAGTGACACTTTTTGCTTCAACTATTAATTTAGAAAACACAAAAAGAGAAAGCCTATTAATTTAAATATATATTTTGCTTACTCTGTCTGTCCTTCCTAATGTTTTAAGACTCTTTCTTTTTTTCATTTCTGTTTACGAATTTTCACTGACCATTTCTTAGGATTCTATGCTAATAACTAATTATCTATATTTTCCCCTTTATCTGAGAATGTCCTGATTATCTTCTTTTTCTTTTTGTCTTTTTGAGACAGGGTCTCACTACGCAGTTCAGGGTGGTCTTGAACTCACTTTGTAGCCCAGGCTGGCCTCAAACTCAAAATGACCCTCCTACCTCAGCCTCCTGAGTGCTGGGATTACTGGTGTGCACCACCAGGCCCAGAACCACCTTCATTCTTGAGGGATATTTTCAATGAATATAGAATTCTGGTTGACAGTTCTTTTCTTCAGCACTTGAAAAGTGTTGTACAACTTCCTTGAGGCCTCTGGCTTCTGGTGAGCAATCTACTATCTTTCACATTGCTTTCTCCTATGTAAGATGTCATTTCTCTCTGGCTGCTTTCAAGTTTTTTCTCTTTATTTTTCAGAAGTGCATATTGTGTGTTTTTGTGTTGAGTTTGTCTTGTGTTGCGGTTCACTCAGTTTCTTCAACTGTGGGAGTCTCTTTTGCTAAGTTTGAGAAGGGTTCCATTCAGCTTTTATTTCTGGCATCTTCCTGCTATTCTGGAGCTCTCGTGACACAAATGCAAGATTTTTTATATAGTCCCACATATTACTGAGGTTGTGTTCATTTTTTATGTATTCTGTCTCTGTTGTTCAGATCAGACAGCTCTTACTGTTTCGTCTTCCAGTTCACTTGATTATTTCCACTGCCCCCTTCATTTTGCTCTTGAGCCTATCCACTTACTTTTGTATTTTGTTATCACATTTTTCAGTTCCAAAATGTCCATTTGGTTCTTCTTTGTCTGTTCTGTTTCTTTGCTGATATTGTATTTTTCATATGAAAATTTATTTAATTCATGGTGCTGGGGATTTAACCAAGAGCCTCACATGACTTGACCAGCCCTCTGCCACGGGACTGTACTCTAAAACCTCTCTACATTTCTTCATTTGTTTCAAGTATAAATGAAAATTCTTAGTGAAGAATTTTTACGATGACTGCTTTTAAACAATTCTAACATCTCATGTCAGTGTTGAAATCTTTTTATTCTAACAAAATCTTCTTGGTTCTTGATATGATGAGTAATTTTCAACTGATACCTGTACATTTTGTACAGGATAAGACCTGTACAGGTCTTCTCCTGTGAAACTCTACATCTTATTTAAATATCCTGTTTTAGTTGACTTTTCTCTGAGACTTCTCCATCAAAGTAAAAAGTGGGCAGTGAACTAGGTATAATGGTATCTTAATTTTTTTTGTACCAGAAGTCGAACTCAGGACCTTGCACTTGCCAGGCAGGTTCTTATGCCATTGAGCTACATCCCCAGCCCCTGGGTATAGTAGTATACACCTGTAATTGCAGGATCTAAGGCAGAAGGATCACTGAAAGTTTGAGCCCAACCTGGAAAACTTAAGTGACTTGTGAGACCTGGTCTCAAAATTGTAAAAAGGGGGTTGGTTGGGGCTTGGGATATAATGCAGTATGAAGGCCCTCGTTTCAATCCCTATTACTACACCCACAAAAAAAGAAGTACCTTGTTACTGCCAGGCAGAGATAGAAGTTCAGGTTCCCCACTTGGCCTTCAAGGCTGGGCGAAACTTCATTACTTCTGGGCAGGGGTGCAAGTTTTAGTTCTCCACTAGGCTTCCAGTGATGCCTCCTTGTCTGGGATGCTAGGGATACCTTTTACTGCTCCCATGGCATCACAGGGTGGTGGCTTATTGCCACTGGGCACTGCTGAAAGTCCAGTCTTCACTTAGGCTTCTTTGACACTACCCAGGCGGGGAACAGGAGGGATACATATCACTTCTAGGTGTAAGTGGAAAGGCAGGCTTCCCATGTGGTCTCCTGTACCACCAGTAATGGGGAGTGGAGAGTGTTACTGTCGAATGCTCCTTAGCATTCTCTGCCACCGCTTGGCAGGTGCTGGAGTTCTTGGTGAAATCTCCTAGCAAGGTTAGAAGTCTAGGCTTCCCACTTAGCCCTTGTGGGTGTGGTGTGGACAGGGCTATAGTTGTTGTTTTCGTTATTGCAGCGTTGGTGATATTTATTTTCAGTAGAATGGTTGGTTATTGTCTAAAAGTATTGTCTTAATTGTTTTCCTCCTTGTCCTTTGGCTAGAGACAATAGGCTTTTATATTTCTTTTCTTAATAATTGATCTAAAATATTGCTAGAAAAAAACCTTTCAAAGTGGGTATGACTTTATGTCTGTATTATTTCAGTGTTTGCGGTGGAAAGGCACAGGCAAGTTAAGCCAAATGCTTTTGGTAGATTTCCTTTTTTACCATATATGTGTGCTTAATAAAATACATGATATGTAGCAGAAATCCTCCCATTTTTCAGTGGTACTTTGCACAGAGCTTGAAATATTTATGGTTTTAACTAAGCACCTGTACATTCATCATTATTCTAAATGGTTTGCATAAGCTCTTAAGCATGGACGTTACATGCTTAGAAAATTATCTACTAGATTGAATAATTTATGTTTGAAGTGTATTGCCTTTTTCTTACTATTATTTAAAAGATTCTCAGTGTTACATTGAAACATTTTGTTACAAAATTTAGTATTTAAAAAAATAAGACATGGTTTAACCAGGTTCCAGGAATTTTTTTTTTTCTTTTGAGATGGGATTTCGCTATGTAGTTGAGGTTGGCCTGAACTCACTGTGTAGCCCAGGCTGGCCTCAAACTTGCAGCAATCCTCCTGCCTCAACCTCCTGAGTGCTATGATTATGGTTGTGTATCACTACACCAGCTCCAGGATTTTGAATTAAGCAATTCTGAGCTATCATTGCTGCATTATTAAAATATTTGATATTATTCACATATCGAGTATGGGTCCGGTTGTTTCCTATGTTTTGAACTGTTGTAACTAAATTTTGATTCCTTACATTCTGGAAACTTACATCCTGTAGTCATTGCTCTCAAAATCCCTTATTTGGCTTAATAGTTGCACAAACATTTATGTAAGTGAGTTTGGTAGATTTACTGAGTTCTTATAGAAGTACTAAAGGATTGTCTGCTGTTTTTATTTTTCAGTTTAAAATCATGAACACGCTGTAAATTGAGGATATGTTATTTTAAAAGTTATACTGGTTTGTTACTTATATGGTTAAGAATTCACTTGTTTTTAAGAAGTTAAAATAAAATTGAGGAAGTGATACCAGTGACTCCTGTTTCAATTTAATCATTGTAGCAAAACACCTGATGTAATTTTCTGGAGTTGTCCCAAGAGTCCCTGGACAAATGTTTACATAGAGAATGACAGTGGCACAACTAAAATAATAAATTCATAATAACATTTACATTTTTCTCTTTTTTGGGAGGGTGACACTGGGCATTGGGCCCAGGGCCTTACACATGCTAGGCAATCACTCTACCACATCTCCAGTCTTTCTTTTTTCCATATTTATTTGTGGTTTTTTTTTTTTGTTTTTTTTTTTGAGACAGGGTCTCACTATGTAGTTCAGGTTGGCCTTTAGCTCACTTTGTAGCCCAGGTTAGACTCGAACTCATGAAGCTCCTCCTGCCTCAGCCGCCTGGGTGCTGGGATTACAAGTGTGTGCCACCACGCCCAGACTTTTTTCCCCATATTTAACAGCTAAGTTGACAGAGAAATCAAAAGCCTGAATATTATATGCAGCTTTTCATCCTTTGTCTATGCCCACTCCACAGTCCTTAGTCTACTACTTTTGTACCTTATTAATTCAAAGAAATGTACTTAAGTACAATAAAAAGGAACGTCATATAAATGAGAGGCCTAACTAAATTATTTTTTTGTGAAAGACGGGAGAGTTGTTTTTGATGTTGCAATGTAAATAACTTTTGTTAATGCTACAGTTGAATATTAGCAATTCAAATAATAATCTCTAATCCCATAACTGGGGTTTTCTTGCTAAAGATAATATTTAGCATCGATAGGTCGTGTGTTTCCGGTTAGTTGTTTTCCATCTTGTGGTTCCTAGGTGAGCTCAGTCATCCACGTTTTGTCCCAGTCCTCCATTTGGTTGATGGTACCTGCACAGTTTGGGAAATCCCTGCCCCAGCTATGGCCATGAAGTAACCTTCTTTATCTGTATCTAACCTTCATTCCTGCTTCTTTCAGATTTACAGCCACAATAATTCACTCTATCTTCTGCATGAACAAGGCTCCATTAGGAAAAAAAGAAAAATCAACACATCTTTGAAAAACTGAGTTGGCATCCAAAAGAACTCTTAATAGGAACTTAGTTTGTTAATTTATGAAAGTTCTTGCTCTGATTTCTGGCACATCATTTTGCTATGTGGGTCAAGCAGTTTAGAATCTATAACTATAAATTATCTTCATGCAGTTTGGAGATGTAGAGTTTTGTTAGCAGCGATGGACTATGACCCTTGTGTGTGAGATGCTTTGGCCATGCTTATAAAGATGAAGATAGCCGATGCTTCTTGGCAGTACTCAAGAAAAGTCACAAGACAGCCTTGTGATTTGCAGATTGGATGTTATTTGCCTCCAGTTACTTTGAATTGGACCTAATCTTGAACTGAAAATAGTAAAACACAATGATGGCATTTTGACATTACTTGCAAAATTAAAGGGAAATCAAGGACAGTTCTTAGTTATTTGTCATGTTTAAGTGTGGTCAATAAGCTCCTATGACTTGACAGTTTTTATGGAGCGCATAGAATCTATAGTCTAGAAAAATTTATGAAGCAGGCAAAGTTTATCTTTAGCTATGAACTTCTTCCATCCCCAGGGGAACCCTCCCTTGCTTTCAGTAGGCTCAGCTGAGCCCAGTGTTGCTTCTCCTGCTCCAAGTCTGCTCTTAGGAAAGCAGCTAATTCCTACAATGGAGTTTCTATCATTTAACTTACACAAATTTAACTATTCTTGCTGGCCAAAAATATTTTTAATGTAAATACTATAGACAACTCTGTTTCATATGTGACTCAGTAAGCATTTGTACTTAAGTAAATATGAAATGAGAAACAGAAGTCTGCTCTATTTCCTTTAGTCTGAGTTTCTGCTTGCGTCTCATAAAGTGACCATTTCATTTTCTTGAGAATAACTGAGGTGTTTAAAGAGTTATCCTTTTTATGTGAGGCTTCTAAGCAAAACCAATGACTTAAAGTAGTTACAGAGCAAATAAAGTCAAGTGTTCTAGTGCTGCAGGATGAAATACCTCCTTTGGACTTACTAAGGAGTTGTTTGTATCTTCTGTAAGTGAGTTTCAAGGTGAATTGTATCCATGTGATTTTGATAGGCCATGCCTACTGCAGTTTGGATCCATTATGCAGCTGAACTAGGATCTTAATCCATTTTATGTTTCTGTAATAAAGTACCTGTAGCTGGATAATTTATAAAGAGGCTTATGTAACTCATGATTCTGGTGACTGGAGGGCTGAAACCCCAGCACACCGGTGTCTTGGTGAGGGCCCTGGCTACAGAGAAGCAGAGTGGGAACAGCAGCTGCAGAGGGATAAAAGCATGGAGTGCCCTTATTTTTAACCAACTGCTCTCTGAAGAGCCAACCCAGTCACAGGAGGTGTGAGCACCTCTTGCGAGATGGTGTTAACCTGCCTGTTACTGTCAGTACCCCGCCCCTCCTCAAGTTTGCACTGTCTTTCCACATTGCCACACTAGGACCAAGCATCTTCAGCTTTCGGAGACAAACCCTGTCCAAACAATAGCAGTGACTTTTCTCTCTTATAAAAAATTTGTTCTTTAACAAAAGACAATGGAATTAGTCTGTTTATGGAATTGTAGGCATTTGAACTTTGACTGACTGTGTCAAGGAAAGATGACTAGCTATCATTTGGTCAATTTCATCCCTGGGGAGGAATCTGGGTGACAAGCTTATGTGGTTTTTTGTTTGTTTTACTTTGTTTTACTAATAGCACTTCTGAAATTATACCAAGCAAGCAGTTGTTTACTCTAGCAAATGCTAAAGCCAGTCCTAATTTTATATGCAGTTGTCCAACTTTCTAAAAAACCTATAATACATATATCAATGTTAAAATATGTATTACATCTCTGGTTTTCACTTTATCTATAAAACGAGTGTTATCAGTACTTAGCAACTCCAAATTCTACTGTAGTTTCATCCAATTATTTTATAATTATTTAGCTCTAAGATTCTGTAGCTGTTACATTGTATGTAGACTAGATGTGAATGTAACTGCATTGTTTAAGGAGATGTTACTATCTTGGAGTACTTGAAAGTCATCTGTATGAATTTTCCCCTAACTATTGTTGCACAATGCTATCAACGAGTAGAGATTTATGGCTTCCAGGGCTGACAGTGTTTACTAGATAAAATAAAAATATACTCCTGCTCCCTAAATCCAACTGAAAAACATCAGAAAAAAATAAGATTTTAAAAATCTTGCTGGACAACATTTCAGCTAAGATTTTGATTGAAAAAGTGCATTTTTCTAGAATAGTAGTACAATATGGTTGCACCATGGAGTCTTAAATAGCATGGTTCATGGGTGAGGTAACTTGTTTTTTCAGACTTACGGCTCAGTGGGGAGGGAAGGCTTGTCTCTACTATTCGGTAGAGTATAGTTTACAGTGCACCAGAAATATAATAGGCTCACATTTGGCCCTGTGTTATGGCCAGGGGCTCTGTAGAAGACAGATGAGGAAAAATCAGTAACTTCTTGATTCAGGCGCTGAACCAAAGCCAAGGAAAGTTTTAAACATCTGTAAGCTTTTTTTTCAGTACTGATGGGGCAGCGTGTCTCTTCTCTGTCTCAGTTTTATGGCTGTTTTATTATTTTACTATAATTATTTTAAGAGCATTTTAATTAGTTGGAAAGAGAGCTGTAAGTGAACATATGACACTTCACTAATGGAGAAAAGCTGATACTAATAATAGCTCAACTGGAAACAAGAAAGCTAAACTTGCGGTAGCGCTTCCTCCAGGTACTTAGCTCAGAGTTGTCTGAAAGTTAACAAGAAAAGAAACTACTTGTGAAATGTTCAAACCACAATTTAAGAAAAAATTTTATAATGTCACAGAGAACTACATGTCACAGTAAAATAGTAGCATTTATTAAATTAACTTTCCCTCCCACCTAAGATAGAGACAGAAGCAAAAGCATCAGATCCCAATTCCAGTAACTGATTGGCTTTTTCATTCTTCTGGAGCTGCGCATATGACAATAGCATCACCATCTTTATATTAGACAAAGAGTAATATTAAGGCTATGTCTCACAAAAGGATTGTAGCCCAAAATTAAAATTCATATCAATTATTTAAAATTAATATGGGGCTCACTTCCTTACTCGGGCAAACCCTAAAGTCAGCCCAGAGAACCTGGTATAGGAATGCTGAACTAGCAAAGTTATGTTTACATCCTATGTTAGCAGTGTTTCTGTGAAAAAATTAAAGCTAAGGTTGTTTTTTTAATTAACCAAAGGTCGGAGAACTAAGAGCAAATCTTTTTTTTTTTTTTTCTCGTACTGGGAATTGAACTCAGGACCTTGCACTTGCCAGGCAGGCACTGTGCCACTGAGCTATATCCCCAGAAAATTTTTTTTTAAGTTTTTAAATTTTTAATTTTTTTAAATTTTTATTTTACAGAAAAACAAAATAAACAATAAAAACCGTGGTATAAAATTTTAAAATTTACCAACCAAGAAAAGCCCAGGTCCTGATGAACTGCTATATTCTACAAGAAACTTAGAGGAGATTTAATGCCAATACTCTTCAGACTCTTTAACGAAATTGAAAGGGAAGCATACTCCCCAACTCATTTCTGGAAGGATGTATTACCCTGGTACCAAAACCAGAGAACGACCCAAGCAAAAAAGAGAGCTACAGGCCAATGTCCCTAATGAACATAGACGCAAAGCTAAATTTTAACTAGGGTTTCCAAAAATACAGCCTCCCTTCTTGTTCTGCTTAATGTCTTCATCCCTCATGGTGTACTGTTAGACCAGGTTCCAGGAAGAGGTAGGAAGGGTAGACATTTTGAATGCGGACTAGAATTGGAAAGAGTAGTAGAACATCTCTTGAAGGCTTTCTGAAAGTGAGTTTAGCAACGCCAAGGGCAGATACAATCATAAGGAAAGCAATTCCTATTTTCTAGAAGGTCTAAAAGCGTAACAGTAGGTGTGTCCCTGTCAGTCGCTCGTGTGTGGAGAAGACTGTGGGGATAAAGACGTGAGAAGCCCAACAGAGTCAGTGCCGTGCTCTTCTCTTCTGTCTTCGTCTTGCTGTACAGCCCCTCCCTTGTTGTCCTCCTCCACGCCCTCTTTCCTGTGCTCAGACTGTTCCTCCCATTTTTTACTGTGCTCCTATAGAAAACTTGGGACCACAGAAATGAGCACAAATTAACAGAATAAGATTGAACTACCATTTTAAAAGACTGGTTTAGCACCCTGAAGTTTATGATCTATTTTATTGTTCATTTAACAGTGCCTAACACAGTAGGCAGTCAACAGAAAGTTGTGAAGTAACAAACAAAGAGGTGCCAGTTTGAGGGAAGTTTGTTTTTGCAGTTGAACTTCACTGCCACTAGGATAGTAGTGGTGAACCTATAGTACCCATGCTATGCAGTTTTTCTTGTAAGACAAAAGGTGTTAATGTAGAGTTGTTTTCTCTAAGCTAAAACCCCAGTATTGGGCTGGGGATATAGCTTAGTGGAATAAGCACCTGCTTGGCAAAGCGCAAGGTCCTGAGTTCAATCCCTGGTACTGCAAATAAATAAATAAATAAATAAATAAAGCCCCAGTATTCAGGTTTAATTGCAGTGTTGGTACTTTGCGAGAAACAAGAGGGTTTGAGCCTGCAGTCAGCACTCTGTCTCTAAAAGGTTCACCATCACTATTCTAGGATAAGGAGCAAAATGGAGCCTAGAAGGATGGAAATAAAGGGTAAGGTAGGAATGTGATATGAGCTGTGGCAACAGTGGGGCAGCTGAATGAATTTGCGCACCACTTTTGTCTTCCTCCACACTGTGGAAATGAGTCAAAGAGAAGAGCCTCTCTAGGAACACAGAAGTCTGCAGTGGAAGTAAGAAGGAAGGGAGAAAAAAAAGATCAAGTACGTAGAAATTGAGAAAATAAGTGACCTTGGAGTTTGGATTTCCTTTTATCCTTATTATTTAACATTAGATTAGACTCCAGCGCCAGAAAACTCAATATAAGACTTATTAAATGTGAAAGTCCGTTTCTGTCTCATGTAATGAATTCAGTCCAGGACTGGATTAAAGCTCCGTACTTACTAGGAATTCAAATCCCTGTTCCCAGCAACCGGAAATTGTGGTTATCTCTAGGGTGGACACAAGGTGGCTGCTCCAGCTCTAGCCATCACATCCTTATTTCAGACAGGAAAAATTTACTGAGAGAATGAGCATATGTTTTCCCACTTCGGTAACATTTACTGTGTACACTCCATTTCCTTTTATATCTCATTAGCCAGAGCTTAGTAACTTGGTCACATGTAGCATCCAGGAATGATGGATAATACAGTCTTTATTCTGAGTAGTAATGTGCTTGGGTAAAGATTTGGGATTTATTAGCCCAGGAAGAACTAGCCAGTTGGCCTGTAGTTTTTCCTGGAAATGTATCAGTAGTAAAAGATAGCCAAAGAATTTTTAGATATTATTTTAATTTTTAAATGTAGGTTCTAATATTTTATTTTTAAAATATAGAACTTAAAGTAGAGGTTCTAATAGTTTTATCTAAAATGTAGGTTTAAAATATCCTCACCTGTAGCACAGGAAATTTATAAAGGGGGCTCTCTAACTCAGACAAGGAGGGGCTGTGAAGTCTTCTCCAGGGCTGTGCTTTCCAATTTCAGATTGAAAGTGAGTTGGCCTGGGTTAGAGGAGAAAAACTTCAGTTAGAGGGAAGAGCGCTTGCCTAAGTCCAGGAATGCTTCCTGTGGGTAGGTCATGGAGTTTGGTGGAATTGAGAGGCTGGAAGGTGAGCAGCGAGCCTCACTACTGTCTCCTTAGAGGTGCGTGGATTTCTTTTGTCTTGAGCTCACCATGGGCAGTCACTTCCTGTAGTGCTTCACACCACTACTCAGGCATCTGTTATGGCTCGTTATCGTCCTCTATATTACTCAGTCTCGCTCATGGGCCTTCTAAATTTCCTAAAACTAACCCCGGTTTCCATCACATGCTTAGTCACCCGTATCCCCCGCTAGAGGTAAGGCAGCGTTCTTACTGGCTCTTGCGTTCTTCCCGCTTTCCTGTCCTGTATGCCATTCCCTTCCACCCACCTGTTAAGTCTTTCTTTACTTTTCGCTCCTGGGTTCTCCACTTTATGCTGTGTAACTTAACACGGAATTACACATTGCCTTGTGTTGTTCTCTGTTTCTGAGTCTTTTCATGATCATCTTGATTTTAAGATGCATTTTAAACTTTTGATTGGTGCAAAGGAAAAGGCACTGAGCCCAGAGCCAGAAAAGACCTGTACCTGACTTGTGGTTCTGCCGCTCACTATTGTGTGACAGGTTTCTGCATGGGTAATACCAGCATAATGAGTCATATCTCATAGCTCGTTGTGAGAAATTGTAAAGCCACTCTGAGTAAAGTTGGTTTGTGGATCATGAAACTGTATACATTTTACATGTTGTTCCACTGTTCTTACAGAGAACCATGCTCATTAATTAACATGAGATGTTACTGCTTCTTCCAAGACACTAAGATTTTGAGAATGCAGACATTTTGCTTTTGTGATGTACTTCTCTCCAATCCAGGTCTTGCTTATTTTTATACTTCCTCTTTTCTCCTCATTCCCATGTCACACTCAAGCTTCTGGGTGAAATCATTTTAGGTAGCCAAGGAGAGTATTTTGAGACATGAAAAAGAAATCTCCCATTTACTCTTCTACCCCGGCCTGATATTTTTTATGCAAGAGAAGGAATTTATTACCAGCACTCTGTGCCCTAACATAAATACTATGGATGCAGAGCACTAATCATGCCTCTATGGAAATTCACAGTCCTTACACATTTTTCTGATATTCAACAGAAAATTCTTTTCCTTATTTGTTGTCAAACCTCCTAAATAAGATTCGTGGGTCAGGGGGTCTTAACAATGGCTTTTTGTCAAGTTCTCAGGTCCTGAAGATTTTAGTGCTAGGGATCTCCCTCATGCCATTGTGGGCTTAGAGAGTGGAGAATCAGGGGAGGCAGATATATGTCACTATGACACAAATTTCTGAGAAAACTATGGCCAAGTGTAAAGGCCTTTGTATTTTTACCTGCCCCTTGTAGCAGGTGAAAGGATACCTAAGATTTTAAGGGCTGGTTACTTTAATATCAAAGAACTTCTGTTATTTGTTGTCTGACTATACCTAAGAACTTTATAAGAGATCAAAGCTCAGCAAAATGGACATTAATTGGATGCAAGTTTATATAGGAAAATAACTTGTACATCACCTTCCGCTCTAGGAAAAACAGAGAACAGACAAATGTGTTTGTCACTGGGATAAAGTGTGGATTGTGAGGAGGAGAGGTGGTGGGAAGGTGGCAACATTTTGAAATTCAGTATTCACACCTTCTTAATTCATACTCAATGAAAATATTTAATAAAGCAAAATCATCCCTACTTCTCAAAAAATTATTCTGAAGTGTACAATTGGCACAAATCAAAAGTGGAATCAGGAGACTCCTGGGTTAAACGACTGTGCTTTAAAACCATCGTTTCTATTGTTCTTCATGGAGTCCTCAGTCATAACTGGCACGGAAGAGTCTTTCTAGAGTACACAGGTCCATCATGCTCAGAGTGTGCAGGTCTTTGAAATTCCTTGTAAAATTTAGGGCCACTGTTCTTCCTTTGGTCCCCTATTCACTACTTACTTTCTGAAGCAAAGAGAATGATTCTGAAATCATCTTCATATACTAAATCCTTTTTGCAAAGTAATCAATAAGTTATAAGAATTTTAGACTAGTATCAAATGAGCAATTTAAACTCTAAATCTACATTTAGACTTAGTACATTTGAAAGGTACTGGAATACACATTTTTAAAAGTAATTCTTAAATCTAGTTCAGAAATATCTTCCTGTGTCACCATATGCACCATTGTACAATTCTAATATCTTTGTTTTTCATTTCTTTAGCTACATGATTACTGAAAAGCCTTGGCAGTTTTCTGATAGAAATAGCCATGTACACTATTATGAGGCTTTTAAAAATCATCTCTGTCAAATGCACTATGTCTGTATCCCAGTCTTTCTGCTATTCTGTTCTGTCCTTCAGAAAGAAAATATATTAATGTCTGATGAGCTAGAGGGTGTAATGAGCCCACTTTAAAGCATTGCCTTGGCTTTTGTTTTTAAAGCCAGGTAGATAACAGGGAATTTGGCTCCCAATTCCTAATGTGTATTGTTAATGAATATTCCAGAGAGATTTTACTCTCCCCACCAAGAATAAAAGTTAAAGCAGGCAAATTTTCTGTGTTCTTTTGTAAATGAGGTGTTTAGGTGTTTTTCCTAGTTGATGATTTAGCGAGAGTTTAGTTCCTTGAGGTTTGGTTTTACGGTGGACGCCTGGCCCCCTGCCAGTCCCCAGTGCCTGGCTTCACCTTTCCTCCCCTGTGTCCTGCTGCTCGAGGTTCCTGAGGAGCCACAGCTGCTGGCCTCCTTGCCCACTGCTTACTCGCATTCCTCCTCCTGGTCATTTTTGGCTTGTGAAGTCTTCTGTTACTTGGTTAGTTCAGTCATTTAAATTATATTGCTATAGATGAATTTTTAGGTGTTTTGTCTAACATGTGGGTCAGTTTTTAACCTGAGCTGTGCAGAGTGGCACTGTCAGAGATCCCTAAGGCTTAACGGAGTATTTACAGCAAAAGGCCTCCTGCTTCTGTGCTGCACACACTTATTTCACACTCTTTAGAATTTTTCTGATTCTTCCCATCATTAAATACTTGACTATCTCTTTTTTTCTCTTCTATTAGTGTAACCATATTCGCTACTTCTTTGAAGTTACTGTGGACTTGGAAACAAGATAAACATGCTTTTTATAGTTTCATACCACATAATTCTCTTAAGGAAAGGCAGACCACAAGCTTGCCTCTGAGTACAGGACATATATTTTGGTATATAAATTCTGTGGCCTCCATTTCCTTTTTTAAAAACTTGTTTACTGGTTTCTGTTCATGAAATTTTATTTTTATTTTTTTGAGGCAGGGTCTCAAAAGTAGTTTAGGCTGGCTTCAAGCTCACTGTGTAGCCCAGGCCAACCTCAGACTCTCAGCCATCTTCATGCCTCAGCCGCCTGAGTTCTGGGATTACAGGTGTGCACCACCACACCTGGCCAGGAGATTATTTTTAAAAGTCAATCCAGACAACGGTGGCACACGCCTATAATTCCAGCATCTCTCAGGAGGCTGAGCCAAAAGGACAAGTTTGAGGCCAGCCTAAGTAACTTAGCAAGACCCTGTCTCATCATGAAAAAGTTGAAAAGGCTAGGGACATAACTTAGTAGTAGAGTGCCCCTGAGTTCAATCCCTAGTACCTCAAGAAAAGAAAGCAATTCAGATATCATAAGATACTACTGTATTAATAGTTACCATCTGTTTTGGCTAACATGACTGATCTTCAAAGGTATAGGAAAACATTTCAAGGGATGTAGGGGCATGTATGTCCATACACACATATGTGTGATCATTGAATTTAATTTTATCAAGAAATATCACTGAATGATTTCATTTTTTGAGTAAACAATACCATATTTAGACATTAAGAAAAAAAATCACAATATTTTCTTATGTTTTAAGGCTATGAAAATTACTTTAGTGATTATTTGCTTATTTAAATCTCCATCTGTTTTCATTTTTCCATTTGACATAAAATAATTTTATTTACACTAAAAGATTTTATTCATTTATTTTGTTAGATTCAACTATTGCTTTCTCTTTACTGTTTTCTGTGCAAAACTTGTAATATAAGGAAAATGTAAACACCTTCCATGTGTGTGACATACTAGTAGTAATAATTTCAAAGCAAGATAAACACAGATACACCAAGTCCTTGAACATCTAAAACCGACTGTACTTTTAATATAGGCCAAAGGGATGTAAAGTCTGTGGTTGTAACTTAAAGCTGAACACAACATAGGCACATTCATGTCTAAAATGGCATTTTGGAGATTGAGACAAAACTAATGCGGTAAAATCCAAGTAGTGAAGCTGTTCCTCATTCAGCATGATGGAATATATGAACTTTTGTGTAGAAGTTTAAAGGAAGTGATGACTTTGAAGGAAGTGATGAAAATACTGTATGTACTTAGTAAAACCTTGAGAAGAATGTTTTCAAGTGTTAGAGAGAAATGTAAAAATGTTCAAAAGGGAACCACAAGAGAATAAATGGAATAAAAGAATTTGGATAGAATTAGCATGTATCAGGAATGAAGTAGTCAGGGAGAAGCTATGCTGAGAGATGCTATGACGTGTTTTCAGTTTGGTAACAGGTTCGGTGAGGGGCTAGTGCAGAGTTCCTGGAGAGTAATGTATTCTACAGATTTGAGTCATCACAGAGGGTGGGGTGAGCAATGATGCAGAGGAGACTGCAGGGAAAATAATAGAAGAAAAGTAGGCTGGGATGATGAGAAGAGCCTCCTTAGTGGTGGAGAGTCAGCCACTAGGGTATGATAATGAGAAGGAAACTAAGCCAGTGTCAGTCAGCATCATGGCACAACAAAAAGGACATGCCTTTGGGCTCCGACACGCGTGACCAGCTTTACTCAGGTCTGCTGGGGGTCTGCAGACTTGGCTCTAGAAGTGTAACCTTTCTAAAATGTAGATAGCACCTGCCTAAAGGAATCTTAAGAGAGTTAAATGAGATAAAATATATAAATTCAAACAGTGTGTGATACTTAAGAAGCACAATGTTTTTGCTATTAGTGTTATCAAATCTCAAACTATGACTGAGAGCATTTATTTACTTCTTAAACATTACAATAAAATTCTGAGTTATATAAAGCTCTGTGTAGCTGGCACTCATTTACTTAACTGCTGCAGCAGTAATCATCTTTTCAATACAGTGTGAAGTCCTGTTCTCCTAGCTTTTTGTACCTGCCCAGGTGCCCCAGTGGGAACAAAGGTTGCCATAGGAAATTATAAGAAGAAAGGAAGAAGGGAGAAGATACTGATACTCTTCTTCAAGAAAAGGTGCCTGGCTTGTTTTTGTTTTTATTTTTTTATTTTAAAGACAAAAGAATGGAAAGATATCAACAATCAGACATAAACCAGAATAACTCAAAAGCAATAAAGGAAATACATAATTACAGAGAAGATAGTAGAGAATTAACAATGGTTGCTGTATTACATAATGTTATCTTACAGTTGGATACTCAGTTATACAAATAAAGGCATGTACGGTCATCAATCGGTTTTCTCTGCCCTCATCTCCGATGTTATCCAACCCAAGCGATCGTCTTCTCTCTGATAATAACTGTACATTTTGGTTTATTGACTCCCTTGGACTCTCACACTGGGAAGACACATGGCTGCTTCAGATTATGTTGTAACAAACATGGGTGCACACAAATTGCTATGGCACTAGGTGGAAAAGCACCCATCCTCAAAGATGGTAGATAGGCAGGGACTCATGTACACTATGGTCAGCACCCCACTGACAAGCCCTCAAGGGCCTCGAGGACCTTGGGGGTCCAGTTGAGTCTGGGGGGATCACTGCTGTGAACTTCCAGGCTCTGCCCCAATGCCGCATGCTCAGGAGCCCAGTCGAGTCCTCCGGGTTGCCCCCACGAACCACCGGGCTCCACCCGACAAGGTGTGCCTGGGGGCGTGGTCCAGGTCCTCAGGGTTTTCATGTAGTCTGAGAGGAACCCCCTTCCCTCTCCCAGGCTGCTGAGCTCCCTGTCATTGCCCCTGGGATCCTCTCATAGGCCACCAGTGTCTCCTAGCAGACTGTGTATGACTCTTTGGAGGCTCTCCCTGACCAGCTAGAGGTCCGGGTCTGCACCCTACTTCCAAGTCTTTGCTTCCTCCCACCTCTTGATCTCCAGTGCTGCTGCTCCCTGACCCTTATACAGCTGGTCATTGTGTGCACTTATGATGCTGGGCACAAGTAGCGTGAAGTCTCCCCCACCTGTGCTCACTGAGGTAGTCCAGGGTGTGTACTAAGTTTAGTTATTAGTTTTAGGAGACAATTGGAGGAGTTTCTCAGGTCTTCTGTGTAGAGTATGTTGTCATCTCTCAATCTCCAGGACTCCTGCTTTTTGTATAACTTGTCTCTTTGGGTTCATATAAGGTTCATATTTGCAAGTAGTATGAAGTCCATCTTGGTGCTCATAATAGTTTAGAGTGGGTCCTGAAGCCCATGGTCTCAGCCTGATGCTATCTGGAACACATGTTGAGCCCAAGGGGTGTCAAGTCTCAGAGGGGGTTCAGGGTGGGACCTGGAGCCCTGTGCTTCCTGCCTGGTGTTGGAGTGTGAAGGGCGTGGGTGATCTGGCCCACCTCCATCTGCACTTTATTCTTGCTGGTGTGCTCCAGTTCCTGTTTGTTCATTGGCTGGATCCCTGGGATTTGCCATGGCCCAGGGGTCACTGCCGCTACTCTCTGCTGCTCTCTGCTGGTAGTTGCTCTCACAGGGGAGAGGTAGCAGGCCACAGCCTCTGGGCAGGCATGGAGCTGGGTGTGGCCGGCTGTGTACTGGTTGCTTTGTCTCCGCCTTGCCTCAAGGCGCTGATTAGGGCGGGTCGCTGCAGAGTGGACAAGCTGACTTAGTGGTTGTTGTTCCTTTTCATCATCAAGTTGGCTTCAACAGCACCTCCGACTGCCACTGCTTCTTTTCTGGGCTATGCTTTCTCTGCTCCAGTTTTGGCCCAGTTCTCTCGGAGTTTCACTCTCCCCTTGCTGAGTTGGGAGGCTTCTGTGAACATGGGCTTCCGAAGCTGAAGCTGTGAGTGCAGGGATGAGGCAGTGGGCTGAGGGTGTGTATGGAGCGGTGACTCCCTCTTTCTCCTCTTTTTCCTCTAACTGTGCCATGGTGGCCACCCAAGCTGTTTCTCAGGAAGGAATCTTATTTGCTCTTTCTGATGGCTTCGATTCTCATTTCTAATCCTTCCTGGTACCACAGGATCTGCTTCTGTCCTTCTCGTCTTTCTCACGTTGCTATAATCCAGTGTCAGTGGCGATCCTCCAGGAGGATCTTTCTCTGCTGCTTACCTTGTCGTGATCTTCCAGAAGTCCCTGGCATGTTTTAGATTCTTAGTTAACATGAGTTGAATGAATGTTTAGTAAGTTGGATCAATATATCTATACAGGGGTTTATAAATTTAACCAATCCTTTTTATAGATATACTTGTACTGGTAATTTTCAGTAATATTTGAAAGGATAATATTTTAAATTATTAAGGATTTTAAGCACCCCAAGAAAACATGAGCTTGCTGTAAAGTAGCTCCCGTATGATGTAATAAAACTACTGTTTTTCTTTCTCAAATTTACACTACACGTGGCAGTGATGAACCCTTTAACTCTTTGAAAACCTCTTCTAAATCTGAGGAAAACCTTTTTCTCTCAAAGGATACAGATTACAAAAAAATTATATAGATTTACTTGTGTAGTTTGTGAAATTTTCCTAATGCTATATTTGTTTTGAAGGTTGTATTTGTGTGTGGTTCTTTTTACTCAAATTTTATATTTTTGGATTTGAACTATAGAATTTCATTTTTGAAGTTGTCTCCCTATGAATTTTAGAAATTGAGTATTAGGAAATGTTTAAAAATAGTCTTTTTTTTGGTCTTTTTTGAGGCTGGGTCTTGCTATGCAGTTCAGGCTGGCCTTGAGCTCACTTTGTAGCCCAGACTGATCTTGAACTCGCAAGGATCCTCCTGCCTCAGCCTCCTGAGTGCTGGGATTACAGGCATGTGCCACCATGCCTGTGTAATCTTTCTTATCCTCATTCATATCCTTATTTTCTGTCAACAGCATGAAATAAAATTTCCAATAAAATTCTATATGTCTATTAAAATACATTTTAGTAATAACCTTAATGTATGTAGTATATGACATAATAAAGATGAAATAAGTTATCACTGCATTATTAAAATTTGAAGATATGATATATTTTCTCAAGAGTTGGTAAAGAGATTTTATTTTGATCAGTTACTTTTAACCTGGGACAGTATATCCTGTTGTATAACTTGCTGTGTTCTTCTCTGACACTATACAATTTAAAAAAAAATTAAAGGTTGGCCCTTCTTCGTATCTGGTTCAGTTGAATTGTTACTTGTTTGTCTGCTTTGTGATTGGCTGGACACTGTTTCTAAACTTGTTTTTTTGTTCCTAGGGAAAGTTAAAAGTTGAGGGTGACCTATTTGAACTGCATCCTGCTGCTTTTGATTCTGCTTTGCTCTTTCTCTGATCCACATTTTTTTATCTTTGAAGTTTAGATATCTTAACCTATTTGTAAGCCTTGAGTTCAATAGTTTAAAGTTTTAAAGTTTCAAGTGCATATTTATGATGTATAGATGAAAGTACTATGATTTAATTTTCAAAATCTGGTAAATTAGTTGAAAGTTGAACTTACTGACATAAAACAAGTTCTAAGTTGTAGAAAGCAAATTTACATTTTTAAAAATTCTGCCTAGGATAAACACTGAAGATCATGTGGATGTCAGTAACATCCTTCTTAAGAAGACCAAAGTGCTTCACTTAATTTTTTTTTCAGTTGAAAGGTAAGGTGAAATATAATGTAATAACTATTAGGTCCAATTTTTTTGATTTAGAATAAAGGTTGTTATTGATCTTATTGGCATTTTTGTCACTGAGGGATGACTGACTTTGTGTTTTTCTTAACAGCAGGCAGAAAGATTGATAATCTTTTCAATAACAGACCAGATCTAGGACAGTGTAGATGAAAGTCCTATTTGAGATGAATTTGGTTTGTAATTCAATAGATCATTATGCATGATTGTGATTCTCAGTCTTTTCTCTTTGAGGCTCTACTTGGGAATAAAATTTTGAACTGGATTCCTGCAGCACTCTGCTGGAACCAGCAGTTATCCATAGAGTATTCTCTGAATTTTAAATCCAAGTTTCCAGTAAGTAATATAGGAAGCTACAGATTAGTTTAGATCCTCCAAAATTAATGAGTTCTAGGATATGGTTCATTAGCTATGATATACTTTATATATGTGTAAATACATATTCATTTGTCAACATAATCTTTAATCAGGCAATTTTACCAAAATTTTGACATATATATCTAAAACTTGTATTTTAATATCAAATGATTTAATTTCAAATAAATTATCAAATCAATTAATGTGAACACTAAGATTAATTATGTTTTAATCAAATTTGAAATTAAGGGGTTGTTGGGTGGTAGTTCCAGAATTATTCCTTATTTTCTTGTATTAATACTATCAAGAATATTGGATGCACACAGAGAAGTCATTTTGACTGGGTGTTGAACCAAGGGGCTTGTACATACATTACTAGGCAACTGGTCCACCCCTGAGCTACACTCCCAACCCTGAAAAAGCTTTAAATCATTCCCTTTACATTTTCAGGATACTGTATACATAGAACCAGATTCTTTCTTTTTTTGTTGTTGTTGTTTTTTTTTTTTTTTTTGCAGTACTGGAGATCAAACTCAGGACCTTGCACTTGCCAGGCAGGCACTTATGCCACTGAGCTATATCCCAAGCCCAGAACCAGATACTTGAATAAAAAATTATTGATTTTAAATATCTACTTGTATTCTTTATCATAATGTAAAAATTAAGTGAAGAAGCACCAAAATTTATAGTGTATGCCAAAGCTAAAGAACCATGATAGAATGTATAGTCCATCCCTTTGACATTACAAAACTGTCTGTGATGCCCTTTCAAAAGCTTGTGTCTAGCAAATGTGCCTGATTCTCTCCTTGCATTTTAAAGTATAGTATCACAGTACTCACTACCACTGTGGTTTTACTTAAGCCAAAGTAGATAGGCACAACTTATTTTACAAAGGCTAGAATAGCCAGATGTAGTGGTACACTTCTGTACTGTCACTCAGGAGGCTGTGAGGGAGGAGGATTGAAAATTCAAGTCCATCTGGGGCAGTTTAGCAACTTCACAAGATCCTGTCACAAAATAAAAAATAAAAGACTGGGAATAGGAATATAGCTCAGTACAAAGGTCCTGGGTTCAATCACCAATACTGGCAAAAACAAACACTCAAACAACTAGAAGACTAGAACACATTTTACCTGTATTATTCATTGCAACATTGGTAAAAATGCTCAAATAGGTACTCACAGAGTGATAGAAGAAGCTTTATTTAGTCCAGTAATTGAGTTCTTAGTGGCAACATACAGTATTCTTCAATTAATGTTGACATACGTTTGTAGCCTTCTTTGAAAAATAAAGTTTAGAACTCAGGAAGATGGCGACCGGGTGAGCAGCAAGGGAGCGAACCTCCTTAATAAACACCACCAGCTCGAGACAGACTTGGTGAGCGTGAATGCCGGAACCTCGGCTGGGAAGTTTAAACTGGGCGTATTTCTCTGAGATGCCGGGGGAGATGTGGTAGGGCGGACCAGGCTGCCGGGGCGAGACGTGGGAAAGT